>QEPC01014402.1:8898-35531 GCA_003113815.1 Sphenodon punctatus | reverse complement strand
TGGTGTCCTCAAGCGATGACAGCCGAGGATGCTGGGAGCATATGCAGATGAGCTGCAGATGTTCTGGCCATGCTCAGAATGGGCGGCCCTTTGCAAAAATAGTGCCCACAGTGTGCTGATGCTTTTTTATTTATTTATTTATTTATTTATTTAAAACTTATATGCCGCCCCCTCCTGCCTCAGGCACCTTGGGGCAGCTCACAACATTTTAAAATTATATTAAAACATACAATAATAAGTTACAATTAAAACAGTATTAAACCCATCCCCACCCATCCCCCTAACCTAACCCACCCACCCCATCTCCCTCGGGAAAGGCCTGGCGGAACAACCAAGTCTTACATTGGGTATTTTCAGACGTTACGAGATCACACTCAACCACAGTGAACCACGGTCAATCCTGTGGTGGGGCCAAAGTGCCCTGAACATCTGTTCGGCAGCCGCCAGATGTTCACCACGGTCAATACCCACATGGGGTCAATTTCAACCACACTTCTGGGGCTCCCCACCGGACAATCCCCGAAAGCGTGGTCAAAGAGATTCCCGATGGGAACCAATAAAAAGTAATGTCTGGCAGGCAACCACCGGAGGGAATCAAAGGAAATGATTCCCAGCTGGGGACAAAGCATGCAGTGTTGCTGCTAGGCAACGAGCGACAACACAGGCCAGGGAAGGAGATTTAAAGTGCACACAGCAGCAGCCGGGATGAGCCGCCCCGGCGCCTACCGGGTGCTTTGACCACGGCCCGGGCCAGGATCGGCGTAATGTCTGTTGCACTGCCCCGGCCCATGATCTTTCGGCCCGATTTCCTGCCATGGTCCCGGTCCCATCATGTCTGTTCAGGGATTTTTTTGACCACGGGGGGTGGTTGTTCGGTTCACCCCCACCGGGAACCCACTGTGGTGAATCGGGACTGCGTAACATCTGAAAATACCCATTGTCTATAGAAATAGTTCTCCATGTCATAACTCGCAGTCTCCATGTCATAACTCGGACAAAATCCCAATTAAGATGGATCAAGACAATTGATCCAGTCCAAATGTCCCTGAAGCTGCCGAGCCACCACCCATTCAATAACCTTCCCTAAAAAGGGAAGGTTAGAGATTGATTGATAGCTGGTCAGGGCTCCAGCGTTCAAAGATGGATTCTTGATCAGGGACCACAACACCGCCTTCTTGAGGCAGTCCCTGCCAGCAATGGCCCCAATGTCTCCTAGCTAGCCTTAACCAGTCAGGATGAGCATAGATCTAATTCACAACAGGTAACTTGAACAGTCCCAAGAGCATCCCCCTCATCTCTCATCCTCCCCTTCTCAAGTCTGGCGAGATTCTCATTGAGAGGTAGGGATGTGCGAACGCGATTCGGAAGTTTGGAGTTCGGACTGAACTCGAATGGTTCAGTCGACCGAACCGAACTTTCGAACCAAACTCAAATTTGACCAAACTGTTTGGTCAAATCCAAACCAGTTCAGAAGGCAAGAGCAAAGATGGGAAGTCTCAAGCTCAGCTGAGTAGCATGCAGGCCAAGGAGGAGCAGGGAGCAGCAACCAGGGAGCAGCAACGAGGATGGGAGGAGAAGCAGCATGGCGGTGAGGCAAGTCAACCCTGGGATCAGCATCTTGGGGCATCCCAGGGCATCCTTGGGATGCCCCAGTAATACCTGTATTTTTGGGCACCTTACACATGATGAGGGACCAGATACCCTGTCGGGTGCCCACTGGGGGTGCCTGAAAATGTATTACCCGCTGGTAGGAAATGTGCTACCTGCTAGACCCAAAACGAAAAATCACAATGAGTGCTACCTCAGGACATTCCATGAGATCCATGCGACATGGAAGCCGATCAGCTTTCCCACTGTTTAGGCCATTTCCCAATATTTTTTGGACATTGATTGGGGCTGTCACTGACTGGTCCCAACTCCTGTGTGTGCCCCACACACACCCCCGGGGACTGTGGAAATGAAAGCATGCTGACTAAGCACCAAAGGTCCTGTAAAATAGCCGTAAAATTCTTGCAAAGTTCCCAGAAAGCGACGAAAAAGTCCTAGAAAGTGACAAAAATATCCCAGGAAGTGAAGAATGTGACAAAAAAAAGTTTGCAGAAAGTGACAAAAGTGACTAAAAGTCCTGGAAAGTGACAAAGGTGACAAAAAAGTCTTAGAAAGTGATGGGAAAAAACGATGGAACGTACTGATGGACACTCACAAGCACTCCTCAAAGGCCATAATTTCCCTTCTAAACAGGAACACTTGCTCTTGTCTCAGCCCTACAGCCTGTTAGACCTCTAATAAAGAGGTTCTTTAGCTTTGCCCTAGACAGTGATGATCTTCTTGCCAGATAGCTGCTGTCAAGCATGGTATTGCTGAATGATATGAGCTATTGTCAAACTCCCTGAGTAGGGATTCTATCACAGAACGTTCTTAGAGAGCCCTTCTCCGTTGCATTGAAAAAAATGAGCACCGTGCTCAAAGAGAGCACAGTTGGTTAGAATCAGACAAACGTTATTTCCAAACACATCACGTTAAGCCCCTGTCCCTGCAGTCACATCCATCTAAACCTACTGCCACTTTATTCCCTTTTACTAATCCCCTATTCAATAGCCAATGGCAAATAGAAACCTTGGTTTTGAAGTTGCTCTTCACGGATTAATGAGAAGAGTGCATCATCATTCCCTGCTCCCCAATCGCCTGGACTGAAGGTTAGACTGGAAGTCCTCGGATTCTGGTTGATTCATGTCTGCAATTTTGCAATCCAGATCCTATAAGGTGTGCACTGCCCTCTGTTTCTGCTAGAGCAAGGATAAACTACGGCTGGTTTGAAATAACCTTTTTTTTTTCTGGAGCAATTTCGCAAAAACGGAACGGCTGTTGTTATTTTGTTCGGAATTCTGATCAAAATTATTTTTTGATCAGAATTCTGATGGGGTGATTTGTGCATATACAAATACACACACACCACCCCCAATTGGAATGATCAGAAATCTGAAGGAAAAATAATTGGCTCCAATTTCCAATGGGAATGATTGAAATACCCATTTCCATCAGAGGTGGAAACTGGGTGAAAATTTTGATTCAGGTCCAGGACAAGCTGAAAGCTAGGATAACAATTTTATGGCACTTTTACAGGACCTTTGGTGCTTAGTCAACATGTCTGATACCAGTTGGCATTTGAAAAAGTGCACACTGCAATGGTTCCTTTTTTAAAAATCATGTTTTTTTCCCTCTCTCTCCCTGCTGTCCCAGCTGGTGGAAGGGTTGAGTTTTGTTGTATTAAAGTGGAGAAACTGTCAGGGACCCTGCAAGAATGTCTGTTGTTAAAGTGTATTTTCATCCTTTTCCAAACATACATAGTGTTTCTTCCATTCTCTCTCTCCAGCCATGTGTAGATTCTTGCCAACATGCTACACTCCTTTACATGGCCAATTCTTCACTCAACTGGCCCCATTGGGTTTTTCTGATTTCATTCCTGCCTTCCAACTTGTCTTTATTACATTTTCTACTCCCTACTGGGTCTTTCCCTTCCTTTCCTAGCTATTCAGAGGTGTTTCAAGTTATTTGTACTGGGTTTCCACTTCATTATTTATTTATTTATTTGGTTATTCCTATGGGGAGGGAACTTGGAGGACAGGAATACTCTGCTTGGGTCGGCGTCGTTCTTTATGTATAGATGTAGAATATCTCTTACATGAAGTTATAGCTACGTGGGTTACAGAAGCATCTAAGGTCAGCTACATCCTTCCCACGTGGTGCTACAGGCTTAAGCATGCTGACCTCCTGCCGCTTCCCATTTGTTTGACACCAGGGTGTCTAGACTTATCAAAATGTGCTACTGAATGAAATTACTGGCACAATTTTTTATAAACTTTAGAAGACAAGTTTTCTGTGACAAACACACAATAAATACTTTTTTTCCTATCATATTCCCATAGTCAGGCACTTCTCACAGTTGAGGGGTGTGATTAAAGCTGAAATTGGTACCTTTTATTTTGTACCCGTTGGTAACACCGGCATTTTGGGGTACTGCATTGGGTACCCAGCAGGTTACCCAAGTACCAGTCAGCTATCTGGAAACCTGGAAAGTCTGGGACCAGTTTTTCTGATTTTCTGATTACTGATTGGTATATCAGGACAGAAAACCAAAAAATTCGGATGGAAGATAAATAATCGGTACAGAAGTCAACCTTCCTAGACAGGGGTACCCAAATCAGGTCGCAAGCAAGTGTCGATTGGAACCCAATGTTGTTGGGTTGATTCGGGAACCAGAAATTCATTGTGTATATACATTTTTGCAAATACTCATTTCAGCTCTAAAAGGGCACATGCATCTTGAGTGACTAGTAGGGGTTAATTTGGGAAGGGGTTGGATGGCTTGCCTGGGCTGAACACTGGCACTTAAATTCAAGAGAGAGCAGAGACCCATGAAATGTAGGAGTGTGCATCCCTAAATGTGGAACTCCAGGCAAAGGCTAATATTGGCTATTTTGAATGTGAAAATGAATGCCAGAAAAAAACCCTGAATTATTTCTTTGTTTTTCATTCATGACTTTCCTGCTCCACCTCTTTCTCTGGCTGTCATATAGATTAAATCACAAGAACTCCTGTTTCATACTCGGTTGTAGAGGGGCAGATTAGTCCGGTGGTTGGGTTGTTAGTTGGAGAACAAGATAAAATCCCAAGAACTCCTGTTTCACAATCAGTGGAGGTGTGCACCAGGGACCCATGTCATTTTTTATTTTTTTTGTTATTTAAATATTTTGTTTTTGTTTTCATAAATATCAAAATTTCATTTTTGTTTTCAATTTCCATTGGTTTCTGGGAAAACACTTTTTTAACATTACCTTTTTTATTTTTCATTATATTTGGATGAAACCTGGAAAAATTGTACCTCCAATGGAAGGCATTAAGTGTACCAAATTTCAGAAAGATTGGTTAAAGTAATCGATTTTATAAGCAGTTGAATTGTGTTATTTTGCAAAAATCTGCATATACATTTGTGGCAGTAATTTCTTCATCTCCCATCTAATGTGACTGATACTTGGCAAGTTTATACCCCTTTCCATATTTACTATCTCTGCCCACTTTCAGAAGGATTGAATGAAGGTTCCTGCTGGTATAAGCAATCAACTTATAAATGTACATGTGACTGTAACATCTTTGTAGTCTAACCAGTGCATAGGAAATTTGGTAGGGCTCTTTCTCACACCTTCAGAATGGCCTGTGTTAAATATTGAAAAGATGTGATCAAGGTTCCCAATTTTATAAGCCTGCACAGCATATGCACAGAATGAGCCTATGCCAGGGATTATCTTATGTGCCACTGTGGTGTAAGAGCTGTTTGTGATGCCAATTGGCCAGCAGAAATGTCAACAAAATATCCTCATTCTGTTCTTTGACCATCCCAACATCTTTCCTCCACTTGTTGGAGGGAAGTCGGAAGCATTTGTTTAGGAAAGAGTCAATAGAGATTCTCTTATGTCCTCTGTCACAGTGCTGCAGGATGTGATTGTGATGATAATTTGCCAACCTGGATGTGTAAACCATGACTCCTGATTACTGGAATGCTATCCCCAAAGTCCCAGTTATGTACCTTCTATGTCTGCCTCAAGGCCACCCCCTATGTCCGCCTGGAAGCCACCACCAATTGGTCCTGTAAAACTGAAATCATGCAGACTGTAATTGGCCAGTGAATTTTTCTGTCAGTCTGTTGGGATGCTTCACATCATCCCTCCTACAGCCTCCCTCCACCTGCCATGCCAAGTGCCTGCCTCTGTCTGGCACTGCATGTGCTTCTATTTATCTGAATAATGGTCTAGAAGGGGACAATTTCAATTGTTTATAAAATTGAGTTCCTTTATCAAAATTGTCCTCTAGTTTGGTAGAGATGACAGGGAAGGTGTGGGATACCTTTCTGCCAAATGTCTTGTAAATAGGATGGAATATAAAAAATGTTACAGCCAGAAATACTTTGTCAAGTTAATGGCTTATAACACCAGGACCCTTTATCCAATTTTTCTGAAATTTTGCATGATTGGTAATCTTGGGGTGAGACATATTAACAGGTTTAATGCAAATTGAACAGAGGATAAAGCAGTTGTAGCTAGGAATGTGTATGGAACATTTCTTAAAATCACAATATTCAATTGCTTCTAAAATTGGTTCCCTTTATCCAGTCATGTCTCCCTCCATTGGTAGTACAGTCTCCCCAAGTATCATCAGAATTGAATAAGAAACAAAAAAGTTATAGCCGGAAATATGTTTTTCAATATTTTCCCATTATTTCAAAAACAAAAAAAGTTTTATTTTTTCCATTATTATTATTTGACATTGTCATTATTCTAAAAATGAAAAAGAAAATCAAAAATTTAGTTTTCGTTATCATAATAACAAAAATGAATTGCACATCCCTAATATTCAGCTTTAGAAGGACAGGTTAGTCCAGCGGTTGGTCTGTTAGCCAGAGAACAGGATTAATTTCCCTGTTCTGACAAGCTCTGGGCTGTGGGGCGTGACTTCTGGAGTAGTGTCTGTTCATCTCTAGCAATTCATATATTTATTTATTTTTGCAAATCAAGCACTGGTGACTGTGCAGGTCCCTGGGAGTGGGGCTCAATAGGAGACCTCAAAACATGGGAGGCGTGAATAAATGTGAAATGGGGCAAGACTATGAAAAGCACTGCTGTAAAATACAGGCCTACAGAGCCTCAAACATGGGGACCCCAAGCCAATGGAGATCTCCTGCATAAGAGTCAGATGGGCACCTTTACATATGTGTCCAGTTAATAGACTAAAAAATATTACCCTATGCATAGCAAATGGGCCCCCAAAATCCAGCAATGCTGGGAGCACTAACACCTGAGGGAGATGGTGGGTATTTTCAGACGTGACGGGGCCAATTGGCCCCATCACAAAAACAATAAATTCATCCGCTGCTGGGATGACCCCATCACGCCCTAACAGACGTGCCGGGGGATCTCGGCGGGGAATCGTGGAGGGGGCGGGGCCATACGGCACAACGTGCGGCTGCATGGCCTCGCCCCCTCTACGGTCCCCACCGCCCACCCTCTGGGGAGATGGGCGGCCGCTGCGGCCAATGCAGCCGCAGCGCTCACCCGCTTTGGCCACGGGCCGGAATCCTTGCGGGGATTCCGGGCCGTGGCCACCGTCCAGAAGTGACGGTGAGGTTCATCACGGTGGGGAACCGCCTTCACCACGCGACTGCCGCCGGCCCTACCACTTCGGCCGCTTGCATGGTGAAAGTAATTCGCTGCTGTGGTAACATCTGGGGGGGAACATCCGTTCCCCCCAACAGCCGTTACGTGATCGCAGCCACCACAGGGAATTGACTGTGGTTGACTGTGATCTCGTAACGTCTGAAAATACCCGTTATGGTTAAATTATAGAAACACAGTGCTTTTTCTAATGTGTGGGACAGTGTATGTGTCTGTCAAGGTTTCTTATGTTAGCAGAGAACCCGTGCCACTATTTTTCAGGGGGGAGGGGGCAATTTCTTGGCTCTGATGTTGAAATGCCCCATTCTAACAGGATAGAAGTGGAAAAAAAGAGAAATGTAGCCAGTTGCTAGGGTGGTAGCCTAAGACTTCACAGACCAGGGGTGCAGACCCACAAGTGGCAGGAACCAATCCCTGTGCAGCTCCATGGCAGACAAGTGCAGTCACCACACTGCAGGGCCATTGGAGAGAGTTGGGAAGATGGTCACCTGCTCCCCCCCCCCTTCCTGATGGGCAGCTGGGTCGCCAGGCCACTGTCAGAGTTCTCACCACAGCCGGGAATGACCAAAAGCACTGGCCACATGAGTAGGCACCAGACCCTGCCCTTCCTCCTTCCCCTGACATGACCAAAATTCCACCCCCATTTAAAGCCTCGCTGCAAATCTCGTCATGTGGTTGGGCAGAAGGGTCCCTGACACACGTGCTGCCACATCTTGGGCAGCCTTACCCCAAATGACTTTTTCCAAGGACTCAGCATGTAGGAGCCGGCTGCTCACCCCACTACGTGGTCAGGGGGAATATCTAGTGGCCACCAGCCACACAATGCACTGCATCATGTGGCAGGGCTTCCCAGAGTGAGGTAAGGCTACCCAAAGTGTGGTTGCCTGCCCACCGAGTCTCGTGTAGTTGCACCCCAGGTTTGAAATTTCTGTCCTGACAAAGACTTCCTGTGTGGACATGACCAAGGCACTAGGGACGCTTTTACACGAGAGGCCAGGCAAGTGTGTTCTTCAACGTGCCACTAGGAAAAGCTGTGCAAGGTGAGTTTACACGCACCAGAAGTGGCCACCCACCATAGGACTCAGCGGTGTGCGCAGCCTCCCGCAGCCTCTTTGAAGACACGTTCTGGAAACCCCAATATCAAGGTTTCCAGAATGCATCTTTAAAGAGGTGCGAGGCCACCTGCATCACAGAGTCCTATGGTGGGTGGTCGCTTCCGGTGCACACTTCGTGGCTTTTCCTAGTAGCACATTGAAGAACATGCTTCCTTGGCCACTCATGTAAAAGCGGCCTAGGAGCCTAGGTAGATTTTCCAAGGCAAAAATTAATACTTGAGCTCTATTGGAAAATCTAATTTTAGTATCTTTGTGCCTTCATTCCCTATTTGTAGCCATTTCAAAGGGACAGAGAATAATAGGAGGTCCCTATCTCACACGAACCATATTGCAGTGGTAGGGTCGGTGTTTTATTTTATGACATAAAGGAAACTAGGCCACATTGAGTCAAACTCAATGAGTGACAAATTTCCAGTTGACCTTTCACAACAAGTATGAAAAAAAATCTGAATTTTACCGCCTGCCACAAATGTCAAGAAAGGTTTCAAATGGGAACAAAAATAGCAGTATTTTCCCCCATGTCTATTTATGGCATGGAACTGATTGCTTTTCTGACTCTAACTGGGAGCCTCTTTCCCCATTTGTTATAATGTTACTCAGCATCCAAAAGTTTTAATACAAACAGGAACAACTGTTGATAAAAGAAAAGGGCCAGATCTCAATTATAGTGAAAACAAGAGCCCACAAAAGTGATACACCCGTCAAAATTCGAGAATTTGACCCGACAGACCCAGTAACATTGAGTACTAATCAGTACTCAATTAGTGCCCGATGAGCTACCCAATATACAGATTTACCGACTTCTGAGGACCAGATTTATTTATTAATAAAATGTATATGCCACCCCCTCCTTCTATAAGCATCTCGGGGCATCTAACAACATTTAAAAAACATAACAAAAGTAAAATACAATTAAAACGGCCTAAAATTCCCAAATTTAAATAACCCATATCCAAACCTACCCTAACCCAAACCACCCACCCTATCTCCTTTGGTAAAGGCCCAGCGCAACAGCCAGTTCTCACACTGTCTACAGAAAAAAATTAACTGATTTTCTGACTTCCAGTACCAAAATTCAAATTTCCATCCCAGTTCGAGTACTGCACGGTAAAACAGTACAGCAATGACGTGGTAACAGTAACAAACCGGTATTTTCAGGTAATCAGATACCTGATCAGTAGTACTTGGATAATCCATTGAACACCTGGCATAGTACTCAAAGTTGCAAGTATTACCTGAATGTAGCAAATCAGCTACTCATTTCTGCTCTAAAACAACACTGATACCACAAGGATTGACTGATGTTACTCTGTAATTAAAAAAAGTAATTAATCTGCCCACAAAGGGTAAAAAAAAAATGTGTGGCCATCATGGCCACTCCTCTGCCTGTGGGGAGAGGTAAAGATGGCAGCCATCACCGTTTAGGTCAGGTCGGGGCACACAACAAATGTGTGCCCAACTGGGCCGGCGAGCCCTCCCGTCACACTTCCAGTGACAGAACAGAACACATGCGTGGATGGGCAGCCCCACCCCAGCGCATCCCCAGAGCCCCACTCCCTGCCATGATGGGCATCTATGGTGGCCAGTCACAGGCAGCCATGCCTGTTGGCCATGGTGGCCCCAATCCTCAGGAGGGATTGGGCCACAAGCAGACGTGCTGGCCCATTATGACCCATGTTGGCCCAACTGAGAAGCTCTTGGCCTGGGCTGTGCTCCCGGGATTTTCCAAGGGACCAATTCCATACCACTTAGGGTATTTTCAGAGGGACCAATTCCATACCTCTTGGGGTGTTTTCAGAGCAACCAATTCCATACCACTTAGGGTATTTTCAGATGTTACGAGATCACGCTCAACCACGGTGAATCCCCACATGGTGATCGTGACCCCGTAATGTCTGTTGGGGGGAACGGAGGTTCCCCCCCAGATGTTCACCCCCATGAATCACGGGGGGGAATCACTTTCAACATGCAAATGGAGGTCCTGGACAGACCATCTCTGTTTGCGTGTTGAATGTGAATCCCCCCCGTGATCAAGGGGACTGTAACGTCTGTTCCCCTACCATGGCCCGGAATCAGCGATGGGATTCCAGGCCGTGGTCAATGCGGGCAGGTGCTTCAGCCACATTGACCATGGTGCCCACCCATCTCCCAAGAGGGTGGGCAGCTTAGGGAGCATGGGGGGGCTGGGCCGTGTGGCCGCATGTTGTGCCGCACACACACACACACACGGATTCCCACCGGGAGCGGCCAACACGTACATTAGCCGTTACATGTTGGGCCAAGGCGGGGAATCAGTACGGTGTTTCCGTGGCATAGCGAATTGAGTCCCGTCACGTCTGAAATTAACCTTAGTGACCTAGGTCAGGGTAGCAGCGAGCTCACATCTGGCGGCCAGGAAACAGACATCCTGGTGAGTCCCCAGGCCATAGCAGGCCACCATTACATTTTATTTTCATCCAAAGTTTTCCTCTGGCTTGTGTATGCTGCTCGCAGATGCCGTACTCAGTGAGAATGTACGTGCTCAGGCATGCATGCATTCCATGTGTGCAACAAGCCACGTGGGGCAAAGGCGCAACCTGGGCCAATGCATCCCATTGAGGCCACACACCCTGCCCTGGAGGATGGAGCAGGTATGGCTCCTATTCCATCCATCATCCAGTGGGGTGTGTAGTCTCAGGGGTTCATATCGGCCTGGGTTGCACCTTTGCCCCCTGTGGCTTGCTGCACTCACAGCACATGTGCACGCCTGAGCACCCGGGTTCTGGCTGTGCGGCACAAGTAGGGGGCAGTGTACGCGGGCCAGAAGATTGCGTCCATAGGGTGCAACCTGAAGCCCTCGCAAACTGCACTTACGTAAGGCGAAAGACCACCAGGCATACACATGCCCTACTAGCGCAGCAAGCCGCATGGGGCAATGGCACACCCTTCCTATGAGACCCCCCAAGGACACACACCTTGCAGCTTCGGAGAATGGAGCAGGAGCTGTGCTTGCTCCATCCCTCAGGCCACGGGATGTGTGGGCTTAGTGGGTCACAACAGCGTGGGTCACGCCACTGCCCCACTTGGTTTGCTGTGCATGCGGCTTTCTACACACGCGGGGTGCATGTGCACCTGAGCACCCACCACCCAGCAAACCAGTGTGCCTGCCACCGGCATTAGCCGTCAGCATGATTGCACCCATAGTCTTGAGACAACGGCGGGAAGTCTATTGATGAGATTTAAAGCTACTATGATGGTGGAATGCCACTCTGCTTCCACTGAGGTCACCGTACACCAGTCAACTGGCCAGGTCTGTCAACAGCACCCGCTGGGCAGCTACTGCTTAGAAAAGCCATCAAGGGAGAACAGAATTGGAGACCAGAACCCCCACCCTCAAGTCCAGTGTCCCATTGGACTAAATGGATATGATAAAGTCACCTAAGGCCAATGAGCGTAGTCTAGCTGCTAGAGAGCCATGCCTTTTTCAAAGTGCATAACTTTTTGTCCAACGAGTTGTCTCCTCTACTTTGTGTGAACCATTTGCAAAGCGATGTGGTTTACTTCAGCTAATTGCCGCAGGCTTATCCTCATTTTGTGAACACAGCCGCAGTCTAAAATGGATAACATTGACAGTGTGGGTGAAAACCTACCACAGTCTTTGGATAACACACATTGACATACCTTTCCCTGTCTCTCTGAAGTAGTTATAACAAGGAAACTAACTAACACCTTCCAGGTGATTAGATGGCAGCTAACCATTCAGTTGGGTAAAGTTACAGGCTCTGTGTGCTGCCAACTGGGAGGAGCAGTCGAAATTTGATTATACTTTTTTTTCTTTTCTTCAAAAGATGCAAATTGCTACGTCAATTCTAATGCCAACTTGGCTGCTTCCCCTCAACCAAAGAATTTTAATAGGGCAGTGGTCCCTGGAGAAGAAAAAATAGATTAAAACCCCCCTCTCAAAAACTTTGGTAGTCGTTTTTTTCCATACTGTGAGCCTGGGGCTGCTACTTGAATTTCACTTCAAACGTTTGCTGCAAAGTATCAGCTAATTTTTTTTTTTCTATCTGCCTGGTTAGTCTTTAAAGGAGAAAATTTCATTAACAAAACCATGGATATAAAATATGAAATCAGAGATCAGCCACTGCAGAGGAGAAGCCAAACATCACTTAAAAAGGATTAGTTTCTTTCACTGTCTAGAAATTTCTCATGGAAGACCTCAGCTGCCCTTTTGATATTAAAACTTCCTAACAAGTATTACACAGGAGTTTTAAATTAGAACTCGCTGTCATTGGGACAGTTATAAACTGTTAAATATGTCCCTTTGCAGGCTAAGCTCCAGGAAAAGCACACACAGGCCCAGCGTCTGCCCAATAGAAGTGGGAAATGCTTGCCAGTTTATGGTTAACCATCTGCCAACCCTATCGATTTCTTAGGGTCTTTGCAAATTGTCTAATAAAAGGACCTCAAATAAGCCTTGAAGCCCAATAAATATATAATCATTAGTAGGAATAACACAGAGGTCTCCAAGCTGCCGGTCAAAACCACAAGTGTGGACAGAGGGGTCTGATACCAACTGATAAGTTTCTGTTGCCATCTGAGATCACAGAATTTTGTCCAAGTCTCAAAATGAAGTCACACAGGGAAGATATTTGGAAGACACTTGAATACAGTTGTATCATAATACTTACCCACTGGCTCTGATTTTTCTCTAAGAAGGTTGTTGAAAGGGACATAGGATGCGGGAAGATATCAGGGCCAGGACATGGAATCAGGACTGAGGCCAAACAAGAAGCCAGGAGGGCAAAATCCAAGGCAAATAATCAAGCGCATGACCGGGTCTGTGGTAGAGAAGTTCAGGAGAAGGCTCCCCTGGAGTAAGGCCAGCCTCATAGTCAGAAGTCAGGGCTGAGTCTAAGCTGTGGAATCAATCTGAGTGGGGGCAGGAAGGGAAGAAAAGGCAAGGCTGGGCAGGGGATCAGGAGCAAAGTCAGGGTGGTGGGGGACTAGGGCAAAGGAAAGTGTATGGCGAGGTGACCAAGGCTGGCAAAAAGAGGCCCATCAAGAGGATAGAGGGACATTGCCTGACCAGTGCTGGAGAACCCTTTAGATAAACCTGGGGCCAAGTCAAAGTGTGGCGGTGACACCTAGAGCTCGCCATTATCCCAAGGACATTGAGGTCAAGCCCTGATTCCTTATAGTTCCAAACTGAAGTAAATGAATCTATGCCTTCCCAATATTGGAGGATGAACATGTCACAATCTCTGATGCATTCATCCTCGGAAGAGCCCATCACGGAGGCAAAGAAGTACAATTATCACCATGAGAAACTGACTCACAGAAAAAAAAAGTTATAGATTTTTCAAGGAACGAATGGTAGAAGCTCAGTTCCCACTGATTCAGTGAAATTTAAGCACCTAAATGCCATTAAAATTAGAGGTGAAACTAGAATGCTTTTTCATTCTTGCAAGAACACATGAGATTCTCACAGCCCTGGTGAGATCTCGCACATTCTCACCAAGGTTTTCAAGAAGCTCGTGAGATTCTCAAGACCTCAAAAAACACGGTGTATGCGCAAAATGGTCACCGTAGCCATTCTGTACATGTGCTACTGTCTGGTGGCCATTTTTGAGACTCGAGAGAACACTGGCGAGAAGGCCACTTATCACAAGATTCTGGACTCTGAATAGCTCATTGAGAAGCTGATTTTTAACAAGATTTTTGGGAGTTTCAGCTCTATTTAAAATCTACTCCATACGAAAAGTGAAAAATGTCCTCCTCCTAATGTCCCACCATGGTTTCTGAGGTCTGCCAGGAGTACCCGATTGCACATATTATCTGCCCATCAGGTCCATACGAGGAGAGCATGCCGAAAAATAGTCTTGGTTGCTGCCCCAATATTGTGGAACTCTGTTCCCTTGGAGGTTCATCAGAGCACCAGCCTGCTTATCTGCTGGAGGAAATGCACAGCATTTTTATTTGACCAGATATTTGGCAAGTAGGGATAGTGCTTGGGGAGATTAGGATAGTGTAATATGGTGAATAGGATGGCAATGGAGCTCCCTCCACTGGGCAACGGAGTGAGTGAAGCCTCAGGATAAGACTTTGGGCATCCTCAGTAGGGACTAGGGATGGGCGAACGCGGTTCGGAAGTTCGGAGTTCGGACCGAACTCAAATAGTTCGGTCGACCAAACCGAACGTTCGAACCGAACTCAAACAGTTCGGTCAACCGAACTCGAACTTGAACGTTTGGTTCGGATGCGTTCGGTGAGTTCGGAATTTAATTTCCATTGGTTTCAATGGAAAACACATTATTGGCTGTAACCTTTTTGTTTTTTAAGATATGTGGCTGAAATTTGGAGTTCTTCTACCTCCAAAAGAACTCATTATGTGCACCAAATTTCAAAACAATTGGATAAAGTAATCCGATTTTAGAAGCAGTTGAATTATTGTATTTTGCAATATTCTACATATACATTCTTAGCTGTAACTTCATTGACTCACATCTAATGTAGGTAAAACATATTAAATTTATAACACTTCCCATAGTAACTATCTTTGCCAAATTTCAGAAGGATTAGACAAAAGGTCTTGGTGATATAAGCACTTAATAAATAAATGTATGTCTGACTATAACATCTTTATAGTCCAACCAGTGTACATGAAATTTGTCAGGACTATATATTTCACTTTTCTGATCATCTCTGCCAAATATCAGAAAGATATTATTAAGGGTCCCAATTTTATATGCCTGTACAACAAATGTAGAGAAGGGGCCTATGCCTGGGATTCTCTTATGTCACTGTGGTATAAGATCGGTTTGTGATGCAAATTGGCCAACAGAAGTGTCAACCAAATATCCTCATTCTGTGCTGGGACCATCCCAAAATATCTCCTCCACTTGTTTCTGGGAAGTCAGAAGCATCTGTTTAGGAAAGAGTCAATAGAAATTCTCTTATGTCCTCCGTCTCAGTGCTGCAGGATGTGATTGATAGTTGGCCAGCCTGGATGTGTTTAAACTATGTCTCCTGACTGCTGGGATGCTATCTCAGAATTCCCAGTTATGTTGCTTATGCCCGCCACAGGGCCGCCCCCTATGCCCACCTCGAAACCACTACCAATTGGTCCTGTAAAGCTAGAAGCTTGCAGTAATGTGTTTGGTCATTGAATGTGTCTGTCAGTCTTTGGGGTTGCTCCACATCCTTCCTCCTACAGTCTCTCTCCCCCTGCCATGCAGGGTGCCTGCCTCTGACTGGCACTGAATATGCTGATATTCATCTGAATAATGATCTTCACAGGGACAAAATCTATTGCTTATATAATTGGGTCCCTTTATCAAAATCTACTGTACATTTGCTGAAATGGCAGCACAGGTATTTGATACATTTCTGTCAAATATCCTGTAAACAGAATGGAATATCAAAATGTAACAGCTGGAAATGTATTTTCAGGTTAATGTCTTATACCCTTGGTACCCTTTATTAACTCTTTCCTAAAATTGGCAGAAATATTAAACATATGGAGGGATGTAATATTCACAAGTTTCATGAACATTGGATGCAAGATAAAGAAGTTGTAGTCATGAATGTGTATGGAGCTTTTCTTAAAACCACAACATTCAATTGCTTGTGAAATCGGTTTTCTTTATCTAATCATTCCGAAGTTTGGTACACTTAGTGTCCTTCATTGGGTGTATAATATCCCTAGATTTCATCAAAAGGTAATAAGAAATAAAAATGTTTTTGCCAGAAATATGTTTTTTAGTTTTTTCCTTTTATTTCAAAAACTAAATGTCATTTTCAATTTCTGATTGCACTGAACTAAAGACCTAACCGATCCCAATCGAACTAAATACCTAATCCAAACTCAAAGTTTGACCCGAACCACTGAACGGCCGAATATTCAAACCGACGAACTGAACCAAACGGGCAAACCGAACGGACGAAACGAACGCAGCCGAACCGAACGGACGAACCCGAACCATGATCTGTTCACCCATACCTAGTAGGGAAATGACAGAGCATGCTTAGGAGAAAATTAAACCTCAGGCTCAATCTAAGTGAGGTGACGCAATCTAAAGGAGTTTTCTGCAGGAGTTCTCTCCTCCACCCAGGACAGCATGCTAGATTCAGAGGCTTGTCTTAAGTGAGTGGGAGATGCCTCAGGAGGATCCAGAGGGATCTCCATTCAGGTGTAACCTGTCCTGCTAAGGGTTATCAGGACTTTACTGACCCCCAAAGCCTTAAGACTTATAAGGGCATGAACATGAACTATAATTCATCTTCCAGGGGCCTATTAGTTACCCTTGGGTCATGGTCAGGCTTGGCTGATTCTGCAAGGATTGGCTGATTCTGCTAAAATCACTGCAAATTGCAGCAATGCAGTCAACTTGGGTTCCTAACTTTAAAGACTCAAACAACTGGTGGCGATAGACCTGGCTTGAGGGGGCCTGGAAGGCAGGAAACAACTGCTTCCTCCTGGGTATTTATGGAAAGAGATACTACTTGCCCCAGGATCACCCCCCCTGCTGGATAGTTATAGAGAAAAACTACCCACAGTACCTACTGCATAAAGGGCTAGCACGTGCAGGGGAATTGAGCTAAGTTCCCCAAGACTGCATCAGCGCCCTCTAGGGTGGACCCCTGCCACAGATAGGGTTTGGAGAAGTTTGGGAAAGAAAGAAAGAAAGAAAGAAAGAAAGAAAGAAAGAAAGAACGAACAAACGAAAGAAAGAAAGAAAGAAAGAAAGAAAGAAAGAAAGAAAGAAAGAAGCTTCCATGAACTTATGTAGCAAGCATGTGGCAGCAGGGCCGGCATTAGAATTTGTGAGGGCCAGGCCAAAGATAAAGGGTATTTTCAAACATGATGATGCTGAGCACCACCACACTTTGATCCTGCCTGTGGTGAAAGCCCTCACCATGGGTAAGATCTGGCCCTGATCCTGAACAAATGTGCTGCTGGTATGGGGCTGGGGAGGGAGAGGGGAGAGGGCAGGGGAAAATGCGGACGTGGTCCGCACAGCCCTTCCCCCCATGCTGTTCAACGCAGCACATCCCTCTTTCCCAGGGGTGGGTATGGCGGCCTATAAGGCCACCACACCTGCCTGGAAAAGCAAGCGGGCTATCAGACACAATGGCCCGCTCTACCACGGTCCAGGGTTGCCCTCTCTGGACCATGGTAGGGCTAATTCCAGGATGTGCACTGGCAGGGAGCCCAGCGCACAACCTGGAATTACCCTGTCTCGGTCCGGGGAGTAATTTTCTCCTGCCCGCAGCAAACATATGGTGGGTGGGAGCAGACGTGACACCACCATGGGTGGCCACACCAGGATAAGCGTGACCACCCGTGGTAGCGTCACATTTGAAAAATACCCAAAATATGGGGTTCCTGGTGGCACCGTCCCAATTAGGGACACCCTCCATGGAGCCCTAACATTTGTCATGCTTGGGACCATGCTAGGAGAGAGTGGGTACCCGATACCCTGTTCTGGTGTAAAGAGGGGCCACTCTGGGGGCCTGGAAAGAGAGGGACACAGGGTACTCGATGCAGGTTGCCCACTGTTTAGGCCAGACTTGCATGACAGAGAAGGAAGGAAACTGAAGACAAATCTCTTAAGTATTAGCTCTTGGGTATTTTCATAGTCTGGGTGCACATCTCTTGCAATAACTCTCAAAGTAGTGACTCTCCAATTTTGCTCTTTTAGGACATTGTCACCTGCAAACAAGTATACAATAGCCCCAAAGGAAAGTTGGTTATCATTAACCATTTTTTATATGTGACCAAAAACGCCCCATGGGAAGAAACATAACCCTATTCATTTTGCCATGATAAAAATCTACCCCATCACATTTCATGTGAGGTTACACATTCAAGTGCCAAAGGGCTAGGGTAAAAATCTACCGCATGAGCCATGCAATGTTGTATTTTTCAAGTGGTAAGTTGAGGGCTAAATCAAAGTCTCACATTCTTTTCATGGAAATATCCTTCTCGGTGGCCTGCAAGAATGTAAGCATGTAGGGAGTGAGGCAAATCCTTTATAGAAATGGTGACAAAATTAAAATCATATGACCATGAGGAAGATTGTTCCTTTGGGCCCAGTCATGTGTATCAGGCCGTGTGTGGCTGCATCATCCCGAGAGACCACTTTGGAAATCAAAATTTTTCCAAGTTGTCTAAAGTTTCACTGTGGGGAACGAGAAATTGTTTGCAACACTCGTTTATAAAGGGCATTCGGGGCGGCTGGGGGGGGAGGGTAGTGACTCTGGATCTGTGTTTTATCTGGGGCAGTCAATCAAATGCTGAACGATACTATCCAATCAGAAAACTTTCTCACTAAAAATCCTTTCCAACAACAGTGGTATCCCAATTGTCATGTATCATCACATCTGGTTTATTCTTTCCTTGCTCAAGGCCTTGTAATCCTCTCTAGGGTAGAAACCCCAAACTCACAAACAAAGCAAAATATACCCAGCTCAATTGCAAAATCCTCTTTTAATCTTTTGTCTCTTTTCTTTTTTCTAAGTTTTTTCCTTTGTTTGTTTTGTGCCATTTTCTGACAACAATAATCCCCTTTAATTGCTGGTTCTGCCAGTCACATAATGGACCTTGCCTTCTGTTATCTGACCAGTAGAGCTCATAATTAGTGCTTAATTACAGTTTATAGAGCCACTTTGGTCTGAGAGGAAAAAGCGGCTTTGTTACAGTCAATGAAGTATTTAAACCTACGTCCAAGGTAGGGATGGGTTTATTAAACACTTGGGTAAGCAATAATAAACTAACATTGATCGAGCAACTCAATAGCTTTCTTTTGTGTGCTGAATTTAAAAAAAAGAAAGAAAGGAAGGAAGAAAGAAAGAAAGAAAGAAAAAGTTCCAGATAAAATTAAAAGTAGCTTGGTATGATACTGGAATGTTCCCTTGAATAACACAGCTACCAGAGCTAAGATCATTTGCCATAGCTCAATCCTCCCAACAGAAAAGATCATTTTACAAAACATGTGAAAACATAACTCCTATCGTATGAACGGAACTCAAACAATTTTGTAAAGTGCTTTAATTTGATCTTAGCTAAATAAAAAAAAAGGATGTTGCTGAACACAGGTCTGTTTATGAGGGAACTTAGTATCGCTACAGGAATGGAAGAGGGTCGGCCTTGTGACACAAAGAAATTAGAACTGTTAGACGAAGTGTATGGCAGAACAACGGAGAAATGCAAAAAGAAACATGGGATGAAAGAAAGCAAGATGAAATATAGTGCTGAAACAGGTAGCTCTGATCATTTGCTATGGCTAATAATATCTGCATATTTGAGTAGTATTCCAGGTATGCAATGGGCTACTAAGAACCTAATTAGGTAACTGAATACCGCCCAAAACAGTAATTTCTGGTACATTTCCTGGTTAGTGATCAATAAATTGGGATGGAAAACTAAACCAACAGAATGAAAAACCGAAAAATCGTTACCAGAAGTTGACATTCCAAGACACTGAACTTCAGGTACCTGAATTTCTGGTACTATCGAATTTCTGGTACATCGAATTTCTGGTACCAGAGTCAACTCAAATATATTGGGTCACAATCAAGTAGCAGTCGGTACCCAATATATTTGAGTTGACTCTGGTACCAGAAATTCAATGGATATAGCTTTTAGGGGTGTGCAATTCATTTTTTTTTAAAAAATACCAAAACAAACAAAGCCCGATTCATTTTCGTAATTAAAATACAAAAACCAAAACCAAATGAAAACAGACAAAAACAAAGAAATAGGTCTGTTTTCAGTATAAAAATAAAAAAAATAAAAAAATCACAGTGCATGGACAAAATGGCACTGCGGTCATTCTATGCATTCTTCTCACCCATTCCGAAAATGGTGCCAGCGCAGCATTTGGGCCATTTTGGAAAAGGGCTGCACATACACAATGGCCCAGTGGCCATTTTGCACCTGCAGCAATTTCCTTTTTTTTATTATTTTAAATAAAATTAAACAAACAAAACAAAACAAAACAAAAAACCAAGACAAATGGTTTTGTTTAAGAAATCCAGAACTGTCTTTCCTGCTCCCTGCACAGGCCCTGATGTGGGGTAGCAGCAACTGCCCACCACGGGGTACACAGGGATCGAGCCCTCCGCAGCTTGTGTGGAGGCATCCTTTGGGTGTTGAATCCCATTGTCCCCAATTTCAGGGGAAGTGGTGGTGGTGTTAAAGTCCCTCTTTCTGGAGACAGACCGAAAAAGGCTGGTATCCAGACCCCAGGGGGCCCTTTCCTGGTTGCCTCCACCCAGGAAGGTTACTTAGAAGGACAATGAATGGACTGATAAGAAATTAAGTGAAATGATGAAGAGGAGTCTGTATGCTGGACATGGAATATTGGAAGGGAAGGTTGTGTATGTAAGTATAAGGGAGTAGAGCTTATTGACTGAGGGGTGGAGCTTATTCCTGATGTGCATTACTATGGAGGTGCAGAATTTTCCAGACTTCAGAACATAGCAGCTGCCACCAGCTCACTCACAGCTGAATCTTCATCCCCTCAAGACCATAGCCCCACCACTACCTCTGTCCCAGGCCAATCCTACCAGATACACACACACACATAGAAACACCACCTTGCAACTCTACAGGCATCCCAGTCCATACACCCTGAGTCCATTTATTTGGTATAGGAGCCAAAGCTGGGCCCATCACCCAGTCCCTCCCTTTGTTCTGCGTGTGGTGCAGAAGAGGTTAGTGCCGTTCTGGAAAAGAACAAGGTAGACACAATTAGAGATGGAACAACTACTCCATCTAATATTCCCATATATTATTTGCATGTTTGGATAGCATTAGCTATCCAAATATCGATCTAAATGTTCAAAATTAGAACAAAATTTGTTTATTTGGATTGGATATTTTAATTTGGATATATCTGTTATTTCAGCTCAAATATTTGGTTATTTAACAAAATATCCATGCCAAAGTACTGGACCAATAATAATGGCTGAATCACATGATGCTCTGTGAGGGGCCGAACCATGTTGAAAAGGGGGTGAAACTCCATATGGAAAGTCTCTTTATCACATGTTGCTCCTTGCTGTTCCCGGAAGTCTCAATTTCTTAGGGTAATTGAAAGTACCCTGGCTTACTTGGAGAAACTGAAATAATCCCCTGAACCTCTATGTCAAAACATGGAGTCTCCAGGAAAAAATTCAGAGATGTGGCAATCCCAAACCATACCAACTATATCCACCTTCACCCCAGCATTAATTGGAGATGGAAAGGTGTGCTTAGAAATTAAAGCTGTGGGTCCTATCCCAAACACGTGGCACTCAGCCCTTTCTGTGCAGTCAGTCCATTCCATCACATGGGGAAATGATAGGAAAGGAAGCAAAATAAGTGTTTTCAAATGAGCAAGGCAATGGGGGGGCATGTCCGTGGCTGCAGCGTGGCTCCGTCACAGGGGACCCACACAAGTGGAGTGCGTGGGGAGTGATTTAAATGACCAGCTCCGAGTGTGGCTACCCCAGTCATGGAGGATGCTAGGGATGGGCGAACAGAACGGAGTTCGGAAATTCGGTTCGGTTCAGTTCAGTTTGAAATTCGAGTTTGGAAATTCGGTTCGGTTCAGTTAGGTTTGAAATTCGAGTTCCTTTCGGAAATACGGTTCAGTCGACCGGACCGACCGAGTTTGGTCGAATTCTGAACTTCCGAACCAAGTTCTGCCATTCAAAACCAGGTTTTTTGGTTTATGTTGCCACTAGGAATGGGCGAAGAGAACAGAGTACGGAAATTCGGTTCAGTTTGGTTCGGTTTGAAATTCGAGTTCGGTTTGGAAGTTCAGTTCGGTCAACCGAACAGACCAAGTTCGGTCCGAACTCTGAACTTCCGAACCGCATTTGCCCATCCCTAGAGGATGCTGCACATCCCCTGCCATGGACCACGGGGGGTGGGGAGGGGAGTGCGTTGGGGTGGCTTTTGTAAGTGACATGTCCTTGACATGAGCACTGGAGAACCCAAGTTCTCCAGCACTTCCTGCCAGGGCTTGAGACTTGCGAATGCTGCTTTCACCATCCAAAGCACCTATGAGTGACAGCTCTGTCTGCTGGCATGGCTGGCTACCATCATTTATATGGGCAAGGCACCATAGCAACCCATTGCAACGCATCCATTTGGCTTGACCCATGCGGGGCACTCCAATTTTCCTGGCAGTGCTTCGTGAGTGGCCATGATTAGGTAGTCTAAGGCTTGTGGGAGCGTGCATCAAGCCGTTCCACCTTCAGGCATGCGGTCGGATCAGTGGCTCCTGGGTGGCCATGTGGGGTAGCATCTCCTTTGAAAACACACAGTGTTAGCAAATCCCATGGCCAAATGCAACCACCAAAGTAGGTCTTTTTGATGAAACAGAAACCTCCTTCTTTGCTTACTTCTGGTTGGTTTGGGAACCAAGGCAACATACAGTCTTAGAGCCCAGTCAATTTATTGCTTTCACAAGTACATTCCTTTATCTGGAAGAGTGATTTCATCATATTTGAAATAAATTGCTAAACAGATGACTTATTCATAATAGCAGGTCGAATGTTAATTAATATTTGACCTTTTTGGTACACATGGTTGTAGTTGTTTAAACAGGCTTAAACAGATGAGCAGTGTATTGGACATTTCTTTGAATGGAATTTGCTGTTTTCCTATTGAACTCTTCCCAAGCGATGAAGTCATATTGTTATCAACTGTATATATAACATTGTAACATGGTATCACCCTATCTTGGGGAAATGGAATTTGCACAGGATTCCTGTGCTCCGTGCTGAGCTCATAGATGAATTTCTATTGTCCATTATCGTTTATATCTAATATGAACCGTTCTAAACAGCTCGCCTCTAATCCCCATGCTTGTTAAGGAGCTTAAAGAGTAAAATCAGTTGATTTCAGGGCCTTTTGGAGTTCAAGGTCAAAGTGATTATTTCCTTTTTTAGAGGGGAAAAAAAGAAGCATAGACTCATCACAGTTTCCAAAGTTCCGTTCCTTTTTGGTTGCCTAATTAGAAGCGGTACCAAGAGCATATCTGGAGGCTTTTATACATGAGATCAGCCCCTTGCCCTGGGACCAATTATAGGAAAATAGCTTTAAACATTTTATTGTTTGAATAGTCGATGTTCATACATGCTGTCATGTTCCACAGTGAAGCCATGATAAGAATCATACTATTAAAAGCTTGGGAAAAAAATCACATTGTTCATTTTAAATACATACATACATACATACATAATTCAGAGACACGAATAAATGCATGTTTGTCATAAATATATAATTATTCATGCAATAGTTTTATTTAACTTAACCATTAAAATGTATATTTCATTACTATTATAAAACAGGCTTTTATGTATATCTATAAATGCATGCATCTACACACACATAAGTCTGGAATGGTTCCACTCCTTCCTGACTGGAAGAACTTAAGTGAGTGGTGCCTGGAGATTATTTTTCATCATACCGAGACCTCTCATGTGACATCCCGCAGAGTTCTGTTTTGTCCCCTCTCTTCTTCAGTGTGTATATGCAGCCGCTCAGCGAGATGATTAGGGGGTTTGGCCGGCGTGCGGTGTCATCAATATGCTGATGACACCCAGCTTTATCTCTCATTTTCCACAGTCCTGGGCCCGGCAGTCTCAGTGCTTACTCGGTATTTGGTGGCTGTGGGGGCCTGGATGAGGAATAATCGACTGAAACTGAATTCTAACAAGATGGAGGTGATGCTGGTGGGTAAGGCGATGGAGAGGACGACCCCCATTATTGATGGGGTCTGACCTCCATTGGTCTCCCAGGTACGGAGTCTGGGGGTGCTCCTCAATTCACTGCTCTGCCTGGATGGCCAGGTGGAGGCTGTGGCGAGGAGTGTTTTCTGCCAGTTACATCAGGTGCGACGGCTTCAGTCGTATGTTTCAGACTCGGACCTGGTCACTATCATCCATGCTTTCATCACTTCCAGATTGGATTACTGTAACGCGCTCTATGTGGGCCTACCCATGGTGATGGCTAGGAAATTGCAGCTGGTGCAGAATGCGGCGGCCCGGCTCCTAGTGGGACTGGGCCGCTGGGAGCACATTACACCGGTACTCCATTCTCTGCACTGGTTTCCTGTAGTTTTCTGGACCCAATTCAAGGTGTTGGTCTTGGCCTATAAAGTCCTAAACGGCCCAAGCCCATCCTATCTGCGGGATCACCTCACCCCCTGAATTCTGGATCAGCCTCTGCGGTCGTGTGGGGGTGCTCTGCTCGAGGTACCCCGAGTTTTCTGGGATGCTATACAGGGGAGGGCATTCTCGATGGCCGTACCTTGGCTGTGAAATTCCCTTCTGCCGGAGGCCTGCTTGGCCCCAGATCTCTCCTCCTTTTGAAGTAGTTGTAAGACTTGGCTGTTCCACCAGGCATTTGGTGGGGGAGATTTTATTTATTTATTTAAACCATTTTCTACCCCGCCCCTCCTGCCACAGGCAGCTTGGGTGGCTTACAAATGCCAAAAACATTGATTAAAATAACATGGGTGATTGGGTGGGTGGGTTGGAGGGAGTGGGATATTTTTACCCTCCTTTTATGTGTTTTAAAAAAATCTTTATTGTTGATTGTGAGCTGCCGCGAGCTGCCTGTGGCAGAAGGGGCGGGGTAGATAAAGTTTGAAAGAAAGAAAGAAAGAAAGAAAAGAAACCCTGTATACATAATACAATTGGATAAATGGAACTTATTCGTTCATTTATTTATTTATATGCCACCCTTCCCGTAAAGGCCCAGTGTGACTTGCAATCGATGAAAACAATAATAAAACACTTACAATCAATGAAATAAATTCTCTTACCCTCCCTACCCCCTCTCAGCTCCTCACCCAATTCTGCCTAAATTCTGCCCTAGTTGTCAAATGCCTTGCCAAATAGAAAGTTCTTCAATTGTTTCTGGGAGATGATCAGGCTCAGGGATTAGATGAACCTCCAAGGGTAGAACGCTCCATAATTGTAGGGCAGCCAGGATTGTATGTTATTTCAGTTCAGCTATATCTGTTGTTCTGTACTTTCGGTATCTGGGTTATGTCATTTTGGCAAAATTAACACTATTGTGTTTGCACCAAAATACCAAAATGACTGGACAACTAAAATAATCAAACTGAAAAATCGGGGTGGGGACCAAAGCAGGATAACAAAAAAAAAAGGATATGAGTATTACTTTCTGTCATGTACTCAGAGGGCTATCAAAAAATGTGACTAGTACTTGCAAATTATAAACCCGCTACCTGTATCACCTCTAGGCATTACATTCCCTTTTTAGAGAGATAATCTAGCACATATAACAGCATCCCTAAAAACAGCCTCATATTTCTGTCCCTTTGTTCCCTGAAGGCCTAGGCCTGACTCAAAACAGCTGCCAACAACCATGATCTTGATTCTTAGCAGGGTTCCTGGTTTTCCATTTAGTGCGGAGAACCAGTGAAAAACAGACAATTCCTGTTTTATCAGAGAAAAATGCAAAATCCCAATCTTATCAGAGAAAATTGTGGAATTCATGCTTTCCCAGAGAAAAAACACAGAATTCCAGACTATTTTCTGGGACATTTCTGCCTGTAGCTTTTGGTGTTTTTAATCGGAGAATTGTGGGGTTTTTTACAAGAATTTCCAATGTTTTGGCAGAGAAAACTAGGAACCCTGTTTATCAAAACTTTGACATTCCGGATGAATTCTACAATGATAGAGGAAATCTCACACCCTAATTTTTAAAAAAAGTAGGGGGAAAAAAGAGTAGGGGAGTCCTCAGTTAGACTTCTCCACTGAATTTTATGGCATGCACTTTGGAGATCTTTAAAAGGGGTTTTGCCACCTAGGAGCCTATTAGAAATTCTGATCAGGCTCTCTGAGTCTCAGCATTTATCAGACATTTAACTTTTAAGAAAGTGCTGCCTAAGCGTGACATCATAAGTGGCTACTTGCTCTTGAAGTGCCGTTACAAAACTAATGGGGAGAACTCCATTACCTTCACCAGAATTCGTCAGGGCTTTTACACTGGACAACACACTTGACTAAAAAAAAAAAAAAAACTTTAATGAAGCCCCGATACCACTTCTTCCATTAATTAGCAAGGCTAGAAAGTCAGTGACATTGCTTGACCTTTTGAACTGATGTAGCTGTTCAGAGTCTGTTACACCTAAACTTGTAAAACTTGTCTGTACATATTCCACTTTCTCTCATCTGTGTGCTGTATAGGAAAGGGTTCATCTGAGGTCAGTAAAGTCAGAATTTATTCTTACCCTGCAGTAGACTTAAATTTTAGACTCTGTGCATCTCAAACAAAAAAAAC
>QEPC01014394.1:674268-708910 GCA_003113815.1 Sphenodon punctatus | reverse complement strand
GTTCAAGGTACTGGTGTTGATCTATAAGACCCTTCACGGTCTCGGCCCCTTGTACCTCAGGGACCGCCTCGCCCTCCACGCCCCAGAGCAGCTCCTTCGGTCTGCCGGAGGTGCCTTCTTGGAGGTCCCTCGTGTTAAGCGGGGGGCCACAATGGAGAGGGCAGTCTCGGTAGCCAGGCCGCGTCTTTGGAATTCCCTCCCGGAGGAAGCTCGCTTGGCCCCAAGCCTTTTAACGTTCCGGCGAGCTTGTAAAACCTGGCTGTTCGCCCAGGCCTTTGGGGAGGGGGGGAGGGTGGATTAGGGTTTTTAGCTCTTCCCTACCCTTATTTTTATTTTTATTTATTTTTCCTAACCCTGTTGAGGTTTTAAATTGTGTGGTGTTTTTTATAAATAGCTTTATTTTTATGAATTGTTTTACTCAGTTGTACGCCGCCCTGGGATGCCGTAGGCACATTGGGTGACTAATAAATGTTTAAAATAAATAATATAATAAATGTTTAAAATAAATAATATTATAATAAATACATTTTACCATCGGATTCAACACTGGCGTTTATTTTGTTTGTTCAAGGGGATTTTCTTTTGATTCCTTAGAGTGACAACGAGCACGTTACCACGCTATATTAATGACTGTTACTTCCTGAAGTTAGTTCATGCACAAGGGGCGATTCCGTTGCCGGTGAAGCAGAGAAGAAGTCAGAGCTCTGTAAACTCCTCCAAGAAGGGAAGTTAAAGAGGACGTATGCAGCATTCATTTCTGACTTCAAGGTAAGGTATGTATTTGGTTTAGCAGCAGTGTTCTCTTCTTGTTGTTGTTGCTGGTGCTGGTGCTCCAGGTGCTGTATTAAGTGCAGTTGGCTGTGAAGAAGTCCACATAAATCAATTCTTCTGATGTCCGACTGGGAAGCATGACTGCAAAATCGAGGTACTAGAGCACCAGCCTTAGTGGCTGCTGTACTGATTGAGCGACGGTGGTAACTGGGGAGGGAGCATAATCTGCCATTCTTTCTGAGAGATCTTCAGGAGTGTGCTGTCAGGAAAACAACCTAGAAACGGTGTAGTCAATATCACCGGGCATACGCGTGATTGTCTGGGACAATCTGGGACAGCCCTGTCTTTGGGAATTGCTTTAACCTCCAGTGCGGAGATTTTACAGAAGGCAGCTTGACTGACAAGCAGAATCTGATTCATGATGAAACTGCAAAAGCGCCTTGACCATGGGAAGAGAGCTCCCGTCTTCTGGAGTCAATGAGCTGTGGGGAGATGGTGAGCCATGTTGGTCTAAAGTCAGGCAGAAGAAGAGACAGGGCCACCTTAGAGGCTAACTGGCAAAGAGAAGAGTTGGTATTTATTTTGCACAGAATAACGTGCCTGCGCGTGCCACTCTCCTTGTTCTTTCTCATGGTTTAGGGTGTCAGCTGCCTGAGAAGTTTCTCTTTCTACTTCCATCCAAATGTAGCAAAGCGTGTACACCGTATCCCCACCCCCAGGCAGGGACTCCAGGCAGCATCTCAAGTGGTGTGCTGGGCTCTGAATTTCATTTCTCATACCCGCTTCCTTCTTGGCTGCTCTTCCTCTGCTTTGCTATTCACCGCCATGCCGTATCCTTTCACAGCTGTACGCACAACTGCTCCTTTGAGTGATGCCTAGTGACCCTTCCGATTTGTAGAATTTGCACCTGGATTCACGGCTGTGACTGGCATCTCCTAGCAGAATCAGAAGCTGACTCATGTAAGGAGTTGGCTATATCTCCCCAGTGGAAAAGTTGGTTTTTCACTTCATCCCTGTTGTAGAGCACTCTGTCTGCTCTAAACTAATGCCCCCTAGGCCACTAAGGGCTATAAGAGCCATTGGGGTGGAGAGGTTAAGAGTGCAGGACCAGAAATGAGGGGAGACCCTGGTTCAAGACTTGCCTTAGTCATGAACTCACTGGGTGACCTTGGGACTGTTGCTGATCTCTCAGTCTCGCCTACCTGACAGGGTTGTTGTTGTAAAGATTACTAGTTGAGGTAATTAGTTTAATGTTAAAGGGCTGTTGTAAGGATTTTTTAAAAAGTCCTTACTTAGTTCTTTGTGAAGCCCCACGACTCATCACACCGCGCTCGGGAAGGTGAAGGGTGCGGGCAAGGTGCAGGAAAAGGAGGGACCAGAACTTGGGGGAAGAGGGGCCCAGGACACACTCAACGGGTATGAAGGATGGGAGGGCCTAGACACAGCAGGGAAACCAAGGGCACACACACATGAACCGTCCCACTCTCACACACCCACACTCTGCCCACACTAACACCTTGCTCGCACTCACAGTCCTCGCACTCCCACACGCTCTCTCTCTCCGTTCGCTCACAACACAGATTACCACAGTTCCACAAGTCTCTACACGCAGGGGGCCAGTCTCACAGCGCTGCTGATCACCGGCAACGCTGTGAGCCCGGGAATCCTTTAAACAGGCCAAGCCCCGCCTCCCCGCATCTGCAAGCGCGTGGAGCGGCGCAACTCGCCAGAGGGCCCCGCCCCCACCAGCTGCTTGCGGAGCCACGTCTGTCAGCTCCGCCCACACGAGCGGAGCGACGCCCACCGACGTCTGCTCCCCTCTGCACTCGCCGATTGCGGCCCCGCCCCCGAAGGGGCCGGTAGTGGCACTGGTGATAGCGGGACCTCACTGGCCAGTCCAAGGGTTTATGAGGCCATGTGCGACATCTTGGTGCTGGGCCTAATTTGCATAATTAGGCTCCACGAAATTATGCAAATGTGTAAATTTACATAAAATGTACTCCCTCAGGACAGGAAGGATTCCCATTCTCCACCCCTCTGAGCAGCCATAGACAAGCATGGCCTCCAGTGCTTTCCCCTCCCACCTCCCCAGCCAAACGTCTACTCCAGGAGTGGTTCCACTGCAGAGGCAGCCGGGCAGGCAGTGAGGCAGGCACAGAGAGACTGACTGCATCCACTGACTGCGTTACTGGGGAGGGTGAGGGGTGGGGAGCTTAGCCAGCCCGGCCTCCAGGGCCTGTTGCTTCTTGCGCTGGTGTTGCCTGTGCCTTGTGCATGCACATGATGTGACTGGTCCAGAGGTGCTGCTATCAAACACACAAGACACCCAAAATGCAGCTAGCCTATTAAGGGCATTATAGTTCAGTTGCGCCCTCACCCCATAACCACTTCATTTGCATCCCCGCCCCCATATAATCAATTCACGCTTCCCCAAGGGCACAAATTAAATGGTTATGGGTGGGGGGGCAACGTGCATTGATTATATGGGGAGGGGGCACAAATGAACTGGTTATGGGGTGCGCGTTAGCAATAACTTCATTAAGAAAAGCTAGTGCAATAGCAGCCATAATAATCTCAGAACCATATTTGCAGATTTTCCAAGATAGAATAGAGATTGCTTTACATCCTAAATTCCTACCTAAGGTAATATAAGTAAGATAGTCGTGAGAATGTGGCCCTTTTTACACGGGCCTCTCCCAGCCATGAACGCGCAGATTTGATCTGCGTGTTCATGGGTGGGGAAGCTCCATGTGAACGACGCGGTGCATGCACCCATGGTGAGTGGGAGTGCGTGCGCGCCTGCCTTACACGCATCCCCACTCATGCCACCTTCCTGTCATCTGGCTAATAAACTAGGTGGGGAGTCAGACATGGCACCCATTTTAAAGCCAGAACTGATAGCCACAGAGCTCATCCCAGTAGCAGATATCTGCTTGGAAATTCAGCGGGCTACCCAAAACTGCAGAGAGTACCTATGAATATGGCACCTGTTGTTCATTCCAGCACTAGCCCATTCTAGCTGTGCCTGCCTCTGTCTTTGAGGGCTAAGAGTAGTGATCTCTTCCTCATGCTTCCAGCACTCCCCAGACACCAGGGCCTACTGGAGAAGGCAACTCTACACCTATCTGGGACTCTCCCACACCAGATGATGTGTTGTCAACCTTATGACTCTCATCAGAGCTGGTGAAAAGGGGCCGCAGACATGGGGGAGAGACTGGCCCTTGGACTGTCACTCCTGTGACTTTTCCAGTTCTTAGCAACTCATGGTGGCTTGTTTCCAAGATCTGTTCTAGAGAACGGCATCCTTTAATGAGGACATTGTCAGCCAGTCGTCAGAGGTGAAACACCATCGTTTTTGAAATGTTGGTAGAACACACAATGAGGGAGAGGAACCAGTCTTAGAATTTGCAGGCACCTTCTTTGGGGCCCTAATGGTGGTTGTGTTTGGGGTCCCGCTGGGAGGGGGTGGGGATCCCCACAGCCTGCCCTAGTGAAAACAGGGGCCACTGCAGGGCCCCTGGAAAGAGCGGGGTCCGGGGCTATCACTCCAGGTCGCCTTGTGGCAAGGCCGGTGCTGTGAGGGAGCCAGTGTGGTCCAGTGCAAAGTGTGCTGGACTACTGGGAACTTGAAGTTAAAATCCTCAACTAAGTGAGCAGCCTTGGGCAAACCATGTTCCCCCTGCCTTCCCAGGAGTTGTGATTGAGCCCACTGACCCCAAATGAGTGACTTCGCTCAGCCCCAGTGTCACTGCGGGGTTGACAGACGGGATGCATCCATGCACAAGCGGCAACGAGTCCTTTCTCCTAGGATGATGATGTCAGACGTGCAGAGTGTCTCCGATGTGGGTGGAAGTCTGAGTTTGGGGCACGTAGGCTAGGGACTAGGAGCAAAAGAGGGCTGGGCAGGGGCACAGCTATCCTAGGGACAGGAAGGACATTTGTCCTGGAGCCCGAGCAGCGGGGCACGAATCCTGTCCTATTGTGGCGCGGCCAGGCGGAGACTGAGCTGAGCAGAAGCGACTGCAGGCTGCAGCTCACACGGGACCCACCTGGCGGAGGCAAAGGATGGAGCAAGCACAAGGCAGTAGGGATGGGAATTTCGGTTTTCGATAGAAAAGAAATGACCCAAAAGTGGCCATTTCAGATTAATCCAAAGTTTCGGCGGTTTCTGATTTTTTACATTGATTTTTGTTTAGGATTTTTAACATTGCGGTTTGTCCCCATTGACTTCAATGGGGGAAAAATGCATGCAAAAAAAAAATCCTAAACTGAAACCATAAACACATGAGAACCGAAACTAAAAGAAACCAAAACAGACGTTGTGCCCAGAGTCCCACCCCCAGCAGGCAGCACAGCTGTAGCCTCCAGGGCTCAGGAAGCGGGGGCGCTGGGGGGAGGAAGGAGGGGCTGGGAAGACAAGGGAGAGGGATGGTGACGGGGGAGGGGAGAAGGCAAGTCCATTTCTTGCACCTGGGCCCATTCCAACCTAGCTCTGCCTCAGAGAGCAGGAGCACGTTGTACCGCCCAGCCTTAGAGACTGACTGGCAGCCAGCCAGGAAGCTGGGAGGCATCACAAGGACGGGAGGTGGGCAGCTGGAGCGATATGGTCTGGCCAGTGTAGAGAGGCCCTTGTGGGGAGTGGCTAGGCCCTAGACTTGGTGAAGCCGTGGTGCTGCAGGCCTAGCTGCTGCTCCAGGCATGCCAAGGGTGCAGGTTTGAGGCCTGGGTCCTGACAGATATGGAAACAAACTGAGAGAGAAATCTAGACTCTCGAAAGGTTAGGATGCCAGAGGTTGATTTGACATGCAAACCTTGCTCCCGTGGATAGGCGCTATTACATCATTCTTTTGAAAAAAGTTCAACGAGCATTTCATTCAAGAAAATACATCTTGCCCTCAGGAGGTAAAATAGCCCTTAACAAAGGGCACAGGAACTCAGAGAAAGCCTGAAAGCCTTGGGAAGGGCCCTGTTTGATGAAGGAGAACATTGTAAAAAGATACACACAATTCCATCCCACCGTTGGGTTTAAAAGTTATTACTGTGATAGCATCTGAGGCCCCCAGTCAACAGTCAGGACCATTGTACAAAGAACACGAAAGCCCGCAAGGTCTCACTATTTAACATTTAGCCACAAAATGACAGATAGCTAACAAGGGGAGGTTAGCCTCAGGGAGTTTGTAGATGGACAAACTATTCCTAGATAAAATCCTAGCTTATTATGTAGAATTTACAAACTTCTTTTTGTTCAGACGGACATTTTAATGCTAGACAATTTTAATCCTTGATAGTCCGTCTGAACACAACCTTGCTGTTAATCAGGATTTACAGTCTCCTCCTGGATGACTTTGCAATCCCATGGTGCTTTGCAGATGTGCTCAGAGCAATCTACAGGTTAATTCCTTTTTATCACGCGAGAACACTCACACATTACCACGTCCCAAAATGTAGTTTTACAAGGACACGTGTTCTCATGTGATAAAAGGGGATTAGTGAATTCCCACAGGTTAGTCTCTGCAATTACAGAGCTGAAGTCACAATTGCACAGGTTCCTATTCTTTAACCAGTTTCTGATCCATAGTAAGACACTACCTCCTATCTCATGACTTTTTAATTTTCTCAAGAGTCTTATGTGGGACCTTATCAAATGTCTTCTGGAAATCCAGGTACACTATATCTACCGGGTCTCCCTTGTCCACATGCTTATTTACACCCTCAAAGAATTCCAACAGATTAGTGAGGGATGACTTACCTTTGCTAAATCCATGTTGACTCTTCCCCATTAAGCCATGTTTATCAACATGCCCAGCAATTCTGTTCTTAATGATAGTTTCCACCATTTTGCCCAGCACAGACATGAAGCTTACTGGTCTGTAGTTTCCAGGATCACCTCTGGATTCCTTTTAAATATCGGGGTTACATTTGCCACCCTCCAGTCCTCGGGTACAGTGGCAGATTTTAGCGATAGGTTACAAATTACTAACAGTAGGTCTGAGATTCCATATTTGAGTTCCTTCAGAACTCTGGGGTGAATGCCATCTGGTCCTGGTGATTTGTTAGTATTTCGTTTGTCAGTTTGCTCTAGAACCTCCTCCAGAGTCATGTTGTTTTGTGACAGCTCTTCCAATTCATCACCTACAAAGCAAGGTTCAGGCGTGGGTGTCTCCCCAACATCCTCTGCAGTGAAGACCGAAGCAAAGAACTCATTCAGCTTCTCTGCAATGTCCTTTTCCTCCCTAAGCACCCCTTCCACCTCCATGTCATCTAATGGCCCAACTGACTCTCTAGCAGGCTTCCTGCTTCTGATGTACTTGAAAAAGTTTTTATTATTAGTTTTAGCATCTTTAGCAGCTTGCTCCTCAAATTCCTTTTTGGCCTGACTTATTAACTTTTTACATCTACTTTTGCAATGCTTATGCTCTTCCCTATTTACCTCATTGGGACTCTCTTTCCATTTTTTAAAGGATGCCTTTTTGGCTCCAATAGCTTCCTTCACCTCACCATTTAGCCCCACAGGCAGACGCTTGGTCCTCTTCCTACCTTTTTTAATTGGTGGAATACATTTAATCTGAGCTTTCAAGATGCTGTTTTTAAATAGTCTCCAAACTGCCTGTAGACATTGAATTCTTGCAACTGCTCCTTTAAATTTCCCTCTAACTAGTTTCCTCATGTTTACATAGTTCCCCTTTCTAAAGTTATATGTTACCGCAGTAGTTTTATTTGGCATTTTCCCTCCTGTGAGTATGTCAAAATTTGATTATATTATGATCACTATTGCCCAGCGGCTCCAGAACCGTTATCCCTCGTACTAAATCCCGCACTCCACTTAGGACTAGATCCAGAGTGGCTCCTTCTCTTGTTGGTTCCAGGATGAGCTGCTCCAGGAAGTAGTCATTTATGACATCTAGAAATTTTATCTCTGCATCCCGCCCTGAGGAGACATTCACCCAGTCAATATGAGGGCAATTGAAATCACCCATTATTACTGCGTTTCTGACTTTAGTAGCCTGTCTAATCTCCCTTAGCATTTCACAGTCCGTCTCACTGTCCTGGTCAGGAGGATGATAGTACAGGCCGACCACTATACACTTCCCCATTACACATGGAATTTCTATCCACAGAGATTGCAGAGTATTGTTTGCTTCCTCCTTTACAATATTACTCCTGCTTGACTCAATGTTGTCTCTTGCATATAGCACCACCCCACCACCAGCTCAATCTACTCTGTCGTTTTAATGTATTTTGTATCCTGGTGATACCGTGTCCCATTGGTTTTCCTCATTCCACCAGGTCTCTGAGATTCTTATTATGTCTATATTCTCATTTAACACAAGGCACTCTAATTCTCCCGTCTTACTTTTTAGACTTCTAGCATTTGTACACAGACATTTAAATGTATCCTTTTTTATTTTAAATCTGTTTATTGTAAGTAACTGTTTTAGTTATTTGGGGATCAACAGAGTTTGACTGTTGCAAACTGATTTCCACCTGAGCTCTTTGTGGATTTTTCCTGTCTTCTATATTAGGATACCCTAGTACCCCTGAAATAACGGCATCTTTTGCAGTTGCCTCAGCCTGAACCATGTGCTGCTCAGCTGCTCTATCTCCTTTTTAATGTTTAGCGCCAACAGCCAGGTTCCCCTTTGGTTAAGGTGGAGCCCATCCCGTCGGTATAGGCTCTCCCTTCCCCAAAAGGTTCCCCAGTTCTTAATGAATCTAAAGCCCTCTTCCTTGCACCATCGTCTCATCCACGCCTTGCTAGAGTTTATAATATTCATTATTCAGATGTTTTTCAAACTCCTAGTTTGTAACCTAGGATTAGCGTTTTTCAGATGGACATAAAAAATCTTGATTAAAGTCTTTTCTAGGATTAGTTTGCCCGTCTGAAATCGCCCTTAGGAGGGGCAAGGAAGGTGTAGCAGAGAGATGGGTGTGTATGCCCCAAAGAGTCCTTAGCTGTGCTCTCAGCAGAGGTCTCCAGCCTGACAATGACTATAACAACTACATTCTGAATGGAATTTCATTCTGAGATGGTTTTGCAAGAGGTGATGCAAGTGGCAGGGAGGAAATATAATTCACTCCCCACTAGGCAGCAGTGGGTGGAAGGATGTTTCTAAGAGCAGTGATGAGTTCCTTGAGGGAAAACATGAAAGGCAAGGGAAAGCATAAGACAAGTGTGATCTTTCCACTCCGTGGAAGCACATGTATGTAGGAAACAGAGTGGGTGCTCAGACACAAAGAGAAGTGAGGAGAGAGCTCGAGCAAGTGGTGAGTAATTTCTATATCTTGGAGTCTGCGTTCAAAGGCGAAATTCACAAATGAGCTTGTGCACTGAATTCAAAGCTCAGTGATCCTCCTGTTACAGCGAAATTGATTCCTGGTTTGGAAAAAGTTTCTCACCTGCTGAATCAAGGCAGAAGAAACTCAAACTATCTTAACTATTTTCCAAATGTTACGTTCACATGCTAGCCACTGCTGGAGCTGCAAGGGGAGTGGAAATTGTGGTAAGTACCATTGTGAATGGGAGAAGGTCCGTGAAATACTGGGAGGTGCAGATCTCTAATATGAAAAGGGTCGGGATTTTAGAGGCTGATCCATCCTGGTCTGAATGACTAAGAACCATCCCCATTCACCCCAGTGGAGGGTCTTGGGACCTTTTGGGATCAGGCCCATCATTTTAATTCTAAAAATCAAAGAGCAGTTGTAAGAACACAGCCATTGATTGCCATGCTAGGTCAGAGCAATTGTCCATCAGGCCCAGTAGCCTGTCTCTGAGAGTGGTCGTCACTGGATGCCCCCGAGGATGGATGTGTACTAAAACAAGTCATATGGAGTGCTCCACCCTCCACTCCCAGCTTCTGGCAGCCAGAGTTCCCATCCTCTGATCAGTTTGAATAAAAGCCATCGACAGCACTCTCATCTATGGATTGTGCCAATCCTTTTTTGACCCCATACTTTGAAAATGACCTTCGCAAGGTTATCTGGGATAATAGCCACATGGATGTCTGCTTTACACTAGAGAAGAGCTTCCCAAACAGTGGGCAGGACCCCCATCTGGTGTGACACTATCTACAGACGGGATCATGATTCCAGTTGACATTTGATAGACTTAGCAGGTCTGTGTTGCTGTCTGGGGTCAGGGGATTATAGTTACATCTCAAAGTGTGTGTGTGTGTGTGGGGGGGGGGGTCAAATAAGCAGACAGCCTGGGAAACATTGCACTAGAGCAAGTGTGGGGAACCTCATGTTTAGGGGCCAAATGCAGCCCATGGCTACTTTTTATTTGGGCCCTTTTCAGTTCCTAAATGTGGCCCCTGGATTCATTTCCTATTCCCAAGCACTGAAAGACGGAGCTCAGGGTAAGGGAGCAGAGATGAGGGCACGCACACAAGGATCGGGGACAGATCCATGGCACAGATCCACCATCTAGACCCTTCTCTTCCTAAGTGCCCCCTCACCTCCAACTTCTGTGTGGCCCTCAGGCCTTGCACTAATTTTTAAAGTGTCTCCTGAGAGGGAAAAGGTTCTCCATCCCCACACTAGAGCGTACCAAATTATTCCATTTGCAGGGTGTTGTAATTTCCACTTGAGGCCCTACTCCTGCAAAATGCTTATGCAAAATGCATATGCATAAGCAAAAGTGCTTATGCTTACGTATAACAAGGTGGAACGTGCCAGGCCAATAGGACTGTGTGACAATGTACAAACGTATGCCCATCCTTAAGTGCTTTGTCCGATCAAGGGCTACGTTTTGAACCTGTGCCATGGATCTGGGTTCTGTTGTACCTTCTGAATCCTAACGAAGGCTGCTTTCCGAAGTTACATGGGAAGGGGGTGGGGGGAAACCTGCGCAGTTGTGACCGCAGCTCTGCAGTGTCTCCTGAGAGGGGAAAGGTCATTGCAGAGATTAGCACTCGCGTGATAAAAGGGGATTAGTACATTCTCACAGGCACTGATCCCCGCAATTATAGAGCTGTGTTCACAATTGCGCAAGTTCCCATGTAACCTCAGAAAGCAGTCTTAGTGCGTTCTCACAGGCACTAATCCTCATGCAACAGGGCAGAGTCCCTGGGGGCTGCAGGTCCTTGAAGAACCATAGAATGGCGACCTAGCCACACACACTCCGATCAGTCAGTGCCTGGCTGGCAAGGAATGAAGTCTGCTGGAGTTGCTGAGAAGACTTCTCCAAGGTCCTGAAGCCAGACTGGGATGGGAGGTGAAGCTGGGAGCCTGAACTGGAAAAGATGCTGAAGGGGAATCTGGTTGGTGAGTGGCAAGAAGGACTGTTGGAAACCAGAGAGTTGGGTCTGGTATAAAGAGGCTCTGTATAAGTAGGGAATGCAGAACTGATATGAACTACACACTGCATCTGTATGTAAAAGACTTTGTGTTATAGACTGTGTGGCTAATTCCCAAGGGACTGAGTGACTGCTGTTGGCCACAATCCTGAAAAGACTTAACCCAGGCACACCCCACAGTAACAGAGCCATGGTCGTGATTGCACAAGTCTCCCCGCACCCATCCCACGTAATGCCAGAAAGCAGCCAAAGTTTTGCAGAGCTCCTGCGCAATAATCTGATGTCATACCACGTATTAATTGTTTGCAGCCAAGGTAAGGACTTTGTCCTCCAAGTCTTGGCACAGAAGGAAATCTTTGCCACAAAATGTTGAAATCCTGTCGTAGTCAGTAAAACTGCAGAAGCTTTGTCCACAGGCAGGAATTACACTCTCTGCTGTCCGCATTATCTTGCCGAGGTTTGGAAACTTCAGGAAGTTAGCCAAGCATAAAGGCTGTCGGTTTCTTTGAAGGAGACAGTGTTTTGACATCAAGCCTCAGGGGCCTATTCTTGCATGCAAGGGTAATGATACATTCTCCTCCCCTGCCCTGTTGTGCTATTTAAGGTGGCTGTGGTTGCTGAGTGCTGTGAAGCATCACTTCTCACGGGTCTAGCAGTCTTTACCCACCTAGACCTATTTTTGCCTCCGACATACTGGATTCAGATTTCCATCTGCCACCTACAGTCACTCTTCTGGAGCTCCTGGATGCTCTCCTGGATGTAAGGTAGTCCATCTAATTTTGCATCATGTCTTCCCAACAACCATTTGGCACCACCCATCTTTTTGGGGGGGATTGTGATATGTAGGGTGCAACCCTCCACCACTGAAGTCAATGGGAACTGAGCCATTTGGGTTGATCCTAAGTTTTACAACCGTGTATGCTGGGCATGCACAACCTGCATGCACCTCTGTTACGGGGACTATGGTGTGTGCGCAAATTGCATGAAAGCCACACAGGACTTACGCGCGTGTAACGTGCACACGTGAAAACCCCACACACGGGGATTCTGGATCACACCCAGGAGCTTTAATGGGGGAAGGATAGCATTCTCAGCTTATCAAGTTCAAAAGCATACCAATATTTCAGTTGATTATTTATTTATACTTCTATCCCGCCCATTTCCTTGGGACTCAGGTGGGTTGCATAAGTACAAAAAGCACAAAATAAACCCAAGTATTAAAATACTCCCATAAAAGCAAATAAAAACAGAATAAAATCCCCTAACCCCCAAATCCCAACCCCACACCTGCCTGCCAAATGTGAGGCCAAACAAAAAGGTCTTGCATTGCCTCTGGAAGATGAACAGGCTCAGGCTTAGACGAACCTCCAAAGGGAGGGGCTTCCATAATGGTGGAGTAGTCACTTAGAACACTTCTCTGCATGTCCTTGTCTTAGAAACTTGGCCGGGGGATAGTACCTGCAGAAGGGCACTCCCAGCTGACCTCAATGGAACATGAGGAAAGAGGCAGCGTTGCAGAGAGCAGGCTATCTGGGCTGTGAGCCCTTTAAGAGTGTGAGCAGCGGCTGCAGGTGCCATATGAGGCTCAGGCACTAGGTGGAGCAAAGGAGTACCTGAGTACCTCATACCTGGGCTTGGGCATGGTTGAGCCAGCCTAAAGGCCTAAGCAAGGCTCAGTAGAGAGAGACCTTGAGGAGGCAGGAGCTAAGCGAGAGCTCTGCCTCAGAGGGGGAGACTTGTGTGGGGTGGAAGCTCTACTCCAGTAGAACAGTGGCTGTTTTTACACAATCCTAATACTGGCATTAACCCCTCTAAATCAGGATTGTAGCTGATTGTGTGAATTGCCATGTCAGCTTAAAGCACTTCCACTTCTTGGGTTTTAACTCCTGTTTCCTGGTTTTATGCCGGTGTTGTTCAACATGATTTTCAAGGACTTATCTAATTTGGTATGAAATACTGTAATAGTGATCGTGTGAATGACTAGTCCAGTATTAAGCTATTCCACCATCTACCCGACGTCTCTATGGTATTCTGCAGTCTTGGGTGGCAAAATGTCACGGGTAGGGATTTACAGCAGAGAAGGGTGTGACAAAATGTTACCAATGCTGCCTCCTAATCCACTCTGACCCTGCAGCGGAGAGAATCCATCACGCCATCCATTTCAGGACCCATGACAGCAAGTGACATAGACACAGCAAGAATGCTGGGAGGAGAGGAGCTCACAGCCGCCCGTACAACACCCAGAAATCAGAGCAGAAAAAGGTTCTGAAATTCAACTGTGCCGTCTGTGGCAGAATCCAGATCCCTTTGGGACTCTGTGTGTCTCAGCTCTGAGCTCTCTACACAAATACAGAATCCCCTCTGGAAATGTACATCCCGGACAATCCATGACAAGACTGTGGCGCGAGCAGAGGCATTCTCCTCTTGGCCAAGGTGCTATAATTCAACGGCACTGCACCATGGGATTGATGCAGTCCTCCTTGTCACTCTTCTAACCCGATACCGAGGTTTTACAAGTCCGGATCGCCAAGCATGAGCAAGTTCCCCAGTGCCTGCTGTTTCCAATGGCACCCAGCCGACTTCCGGTAGCGGGGGTGAATGTCGAACCCCCTCCCTCCACCCCATGCATGCAGGAGTCCGGGAGATATGCTGTTTCATCTAAAAACGCCCTACGTGTCTGCACCGCTAGTCCAGAATAGTGCTTATTACGGAGTATTAATGATCATGTAGACAGTTACTGACGAATGTCAACTCTGGCATGACAAATGCAGAATTACACCTACTCAAGAATAACTGCATGTGTAAAAACAGCAAGTAAGAGAGAGTTGTTGGGAGAGCCGGAGCCAGGGATGGTTTTGCCTATAGGCTGGTGTCAGAGGGACTATGCCTGGTATGCAGGAACCCCTCTGGGACTAGGCCTGGCCAGGAAGGAGACAACCAGGAAATGTGTCTGAGGAGACAGGAGCTTGGCTGGGCTCTGTCTCCACACATACCCTGCTTGGGGGGGTGGGGGTGTGTGATTTGAGCTAGAGGGTTTGGCGCGCTCCCGGCGGGATTTGTGCCTGGCCTACAGAGCTGGCGAGCAGACTGATGAGTGAGAGTGAGTGAAAGCTCTGAGGGGCTGATCTCTGGCCCGAGATGGGACTGTGCCTGACCAGAGGGGCTTCAATGGGAAAGCCCTGTGACTCACAGGTCTGAACTGTATATATAGAAACTGTATGTGGTGATGGACACTTGGAAATAAAGGACACTTGAGCAGAAATTCCCTGTATGCATGACTCTGTGTGCAGCACCCTGCAAGTACTTACCCCAGGTACCCTCTACCCTGTTATAGGCGGTCTTTCAGAGACTCGGGATCTATGACACCACCAAATTTATGGTGCGAATGGCAAGCGATGGCAACTGCCGCTTAAACCCATCGTCTCGTCTTCTACTAATGAAGAACAATTGCTCATCTTCTTCTTTATGGCAGCCTTTTAAATACTTGGAAACCTATCATATTGATCTCCTCCTTGTAATCTTCATAGAACCATACAATTGGAAGGGACCTCAAGGATCATGTAGTCAACCTCCTAGGCAGGATCTCCTCTACCCCTAGCATCACAAACATATGCTTGTCTGGCTGGTTTTTGCAAACATCCAGGAAAGGAGATTACCCAACATCCCTGAACAAGCTGTTCTATTACCCAACCTATTCCATTGCCCAATAAAGAAGGCTCCACCCTGCCCCCCCTATTTAACTGAAAGAAAATCTCTTAGTTCAATTTAAGCCCATTCCCACATTGTATTCTCTGTAGCAGTGGAGAAAAACTGTTCTCCATGGCATCGTTTTAGATATTGAAGGAGCTGCCTGAGTCAGACCAATGGTCCATCTTAGCCAAGTACTGTCACAACCTGACACGGCAGCAGGGTTTCAAATCTGGCTCTCCCAGGCGTGCTACCAGAGATCCTAGGAATTGAACTTGGGACCTTATACATGTAAAGTATGCGCTCTACCACCGAGCCACGGCCCACCCGATACCATTTGATAACTGCTATCCTGGGTATTTTCAGATGTTACGAGATCACACTCAACCACAGTCAATTCCCTGTGGTGGGGAATGCCCTCGTAACGTCTGTTGGGGAACCGGAAGTTCCCCCTGTCATGGGTTTGGGGGTCCGCTCCCGTATTTCCTAGTGGAGGGAGTTGAGGGTTTCTTCCTGCATCTAACTGCATTTTGAGGAGAGTGAGTTGATGTTCTCTCTGTTTGTCATTTTCTTCTCTTTCTCTGTTTTTCTCTGTCTCGTTCTTCCTGTTTCATTTGTTCCATCTTGAGCTCATATTCCATCCTCAGTCTGGCCATTGCGAGTTCAGAGTTTGAGCCTTGTCCCCCTGGCTGCTGGTCAGGTGGAGGGGGGTTTGGGGCCCCGTTTGGCGGTGCATTTCCATCTGCATCTGCTGGTTGCAGTTTGGGTGGAGAGGAACCTGGTGGGGGGGGGGATTTGCTGCCACCGCCCCACTCCCGTTCGTGCTCATTTCAAAATCCCGGATCAGCTGTTTCAGATGCTGCTTTGTTTTTCCCTCTGTTTGGAGGTGTCTGGCCTGTGCCTCTTTTTCCAATTCTCTCTTCAAGAGCTTGGAGAAACGCTTTGGCAGCCCTATTTTGGCACTTTCCCTGGCCTGAAATTAAAACTAAAACAACAAACATAGCACACTCTGTTTAAGGGTCTGTTTATTCCACCTTCTCAGAGCTGATTTCCCAACTCCTGGGGTTTTCAGGCTCTGGAGGTTTTTGGGGATCTACTGTCTACACATTGGTCCACAAGCTGAGCATTACCCTTACTCATTGGGGTTCCACTGTCATTGGTTTGGGGGTCCGCACCCCCACTTTACCAGGTTTGAGTGACTCAGTTTCCCTTGCGCACAGTTCTCTTGAATCAGTTCTCTCTCTGGCTAATTCAAGTGTGCCACAATGAAACTCCTTTGTCACACAAGGGCCCGATCCTTCCCGTTTACAGACTCTTTACTCTCTGGGTTCACAAGAGCTTGAGGGCTCTTGTAGCTCACTTGTGTTCCAATATTAGACACTGACCACCTCTTCATAAAAGTCAAGAAGTTTATTGATTACATAAACAAGATAGTTAAACAGAGTGGTAATTAGAAATCAAAGGTAAATATAACGCATTTCTAACTTATACTGGTTGAGTTCCTAAGTTATTCATCTTACCCCTAGCAAGGTTCATAAGTTCTGGTTTCTCAGCCATAAAGGTAACGTCTGGCTGGGCACTTGGCTTTAGAGAGCGGACTCTCTCTCTCAGTTCATGCTGCCCCAGCCTGTTGCTGACAGGCTGCTCATTCGTATGCAGATGCTCAAGCTGGCTTTTGCAAGAAGTCTCTCTGTCCTTTGTATCTTACTCCCATTTAAATAGGAATTTAAGCTCCTTTGTCTCGGATTTACCGCCTTGAGGATCGGCACGTCCGCAACCCAGGTAAACATGGAAGTTCATTAACATCTCCACAGGCTGTCTAGCGAGCCAGATGTTTTGAATACAGTTTGTTATCTCTTGTAGTTTCTGCAGACTGGTGACGTGTGAGAGGTCTAATTTGAGTTCTACAGTTCTCATTTTCAACCTTACAAACATGTGGAACCTTTGACATTACATAACGTACATGTATAGTATCATTACATATATGTGAAACCTTTGGTGCCCCACATATACCAAACATGTAGTCCCGTGTTACACGTGTGTGACCCCATGTTTCTCCGTGACACCCCCCCCAGATGTTAACCACGCTCAATCCCCGCCAGGAATCTCATTCACCACGCTATTGGCTGGACCGGCGGGGCCGGCGCCGATCGCATGGTGAATGAGATTCCCAGCGGGGATGAAGGGGCCCGTCATGTCTGGACGGCAATCACGGCCCGGAATCCCCACCAGGATTCCAGGCCATGGTCATTTCGGGCGGCCGCTGTGGCCCCATTGGCCGCGGCGCCCGCCCGTCTCCCCAGAGGACGGGCGGTGGGGGAGCGTGGGGGGGCAGGGGCATGCGGCCGCACGTTGCACCACGCGGCACCGCCCCCTCCCCAATTCCCTGCCGGGATCCCCAGGCACGTCTGTTGGCCGTGCCAGATTGATCCCAGCGGAGACTCTAAGGGTTGTTTCCATGACGGGGCGAATGCCACCCCGTCACGTCTGAAAATACCCCATGTGTCCCTCCCTCCTTAGTCTCCTTTTCTCCTGACTAAATGTTTCCAGCTCCTTCACACATTCCTTATACAACTTATATTCTAAACCTTTTACTGTCTTTGTTGTTCTCTTCTGAATCTTCTCCAGTTTGTCTACAATTTGTGTTTAAAGCGTGGTATCTGAAACCACAGGACACACTATTCCAGGAGACGCCTAACCACTGCTGAGCACAGTGGAAGTACTATTACTTCTCTGATCTTGGAGATAATGCTTTGACTAATGCTAACCAAAACAGGACTTTTGTTTTCTTATAATGAATCAGATATTTCAGTTAAAATCAACTATTTAATCCCCAACCCAATTTGGATGCAGACGGGACTTTCTCAGGTTTATATTCAATTATATACTCCTATGAGTTTCCTCACGTTGTCTCCAGGCTCTAGATGCATCCCCTATTTCCCTGGGTTATCCAGGGGCACCAGCAAGAGGTTTTCCAGGATGGATGGGAAGGCCCCATTGGAAAAGGAGGCAGGGCACAGAGGCTCTCCCGCTGCCTTTCTGACATGGCTCCACCCATTTTGGAACATTGTGATGTCATAATGCGCCAAAGGGGGTGTGGCCATTTTGGAAGGGGGCAAGAGAGTCCCTTTGCCCTTCTCTCTTTCAGTGTAACCCTGCCCTTTTACAGGTCAAAGCTTCTGGGAAGGTGGCAATCCTACCTGTGAGCACAAGTGCAGCTGTAACGTTCAGGTATGATGAAGCCATGAGCTTCCTAGCAGTCACATGAGTCTGGATCCACAGAGAAGGGGGTGAGCACAAGCCTTGGGGCTCTGGGGTTTGTTCCATACTGATTGCGAGGGTCTCACAGGTGGCTCCTGCACGGAACCACTGATTCACTTCCTAGCCTAGGATGTAAGAATGAATGATCTTTAAAAATAGTCTGTGTTTTGTGCCAAAAGGACATTCAAGCTGAATCACCACAGCTCCTGAGTGCGCCCCCTGGCCAGCCTGATCCTCAGAGTGCCATGGATAGAAAGAGGGCCTGTGCTGGCAGCAGGGGCGCTGAGTTTACAACAGGAAAGAGGAAGGGAGGAGAGCTGTCTAGACCCCATGGAAGCAACAAAGAGCAGGGCACTCAGAGGGGCTAGTAGCTGTCTCCTTGTGCCACATATGCTATCAGGAGGGAATGAGTACTCTTTGGCGGGGAGGGGCACAAAGTGGAGGCCCCACACTTACCCTCGGTTAACTTGCCCCCTTTTGCTGAAGCCATTCCAGACATCTGCCCTGGGTAAGTAAGTCTCCGCAGGAGGCTCTCTCCCCAGTCTGGGTTCCCCTGCTCTGCACTGAGGGGTGACTTGGGGCTTATGCAGAAGGATAGGCTGTGGACGGAGAGATCCCAGTGCCAGTGGAGAAGCCACATCTCCAGGATTTCCCAGGTCGTGTTCAGTCTCCACAGACCATAGGTACATAAGAAGTGCCATAGTGGGTCAGACCAATGGTCCATCTAGCCCAGCATCCTGTCTCCGACAGTGGCCAATCACGGTGGCTTGGGAGAAGCACCCAACAGGTCTCAATGGGGGATCCATTCCCTGTTGTTTTCCCCCAGCTCCCATCATGTTCCCTGATCCTGTCTGTCTAAGAGCTGCTAATGGACCTATCTTCCAGAAACTTGTCCAAACCTCTTTTAAACTCAGCTATAGTACTGGTCCTTACCACAGCCTCTGGCAGTAGATTCCACAACCCAATTATATGCTGAGTGGAAAACTATTTTCTTTTATTTGTTTTAAACTTGCCACCCCTAGTTCTAGTACCATATTGCACTGACCAGGGCCACTGAAGGCTCCCTCAGCCAAGAGCATGTCTGAGGCGGAGAAGGCAAAGGAAACGGCCACTGCTGCATGAAGGCCCAATCCCCACACACTGACCATCTTGGTTTGGTGTCCAACCACATTCTAGTCAAAGACCCCCAATTCCTGGACTGTCTGGATGAAAACTGGATGGATGGTAACTAACACTGGTTCAAAATTGCCTTTCTGTTTCCACAAAACAGTTCTGCGGAAATGGAAAGACTTAAATTTCAATCCAAATTCTAATCGGCGAACCATTTTGTGCATGCACGAAATGGTTGCGGTTGTACTGCGCATGCGCAAAATGGCCACAGCTGTACAACAAAATGGTGACCACAGTTGAAGTACAGCGGCCACCATTTTGTTGTGGGGCAGCGGCCATTTTGTGCTTTCACAGTACGACAGTAGAAGTTTTGCAAAATAATGTAGTGGACAAAATAGACATTCGGAATTTGGAACACTGGTCGAACTGCCCAGTTCCGACAGAATCGGAAGATGGGTAGAATTTACGCTTCAACCCTAATGGTAACCCTAACCAGCCTCCGCATTAGCTCCAGAAACAAACAAGTGGACCTCACCCTACCCAGGGACCCATGGAGGGTGGAAATAACTCCTTAAGACAAATGGATGCTGCTAAGTCTTTCAACACTCAGTTAAAAATTACTAGATTTGTAACCAGGAAGGGGATGACAGATGGGAAGAGATATAGCAACAGCCCCAGTTGCTCCCAGGAAAGTAGTTGACACCAATTCACAAGGGCCAAGGGGGTTCCATTGACTGCTAGCCGGCAACGGATGCATTTAAGGGAGAATGGAAATGAAGATAAGGAAGTTGCATATGCTCCCCCAGTCACCTCATCAGCTCACAAGGGGTCTTTTAATAGAACACATATTGATATGGAGCCAGATGTCAGTGGAAGTTCAATCTCCTTAGATCCACATTTGGACGACAGCTTCCTAACATTTCTGGATAGTTATTATCAACCCTCTGGGATCACGCAAACAAAAAGGGAAACGAATAAAATTATACGCTTAAATTCAATTATACATGAGAATTGCTGCTGTAAGCAGCTTAGGCAAGCATTAGATAAAACTGCAGAGGGTATAAATGACAAAATGGATTCCTTAATTCAGGATATGAACAAAGTAAAAGAGCTGTGGAAAAAAACCAAAGGTAGACCAAATCTCAGGGTGGAAGGATCAGTACCCTGAGGGCGGGGGGGGGGGGGGGGGCAGTCCCCAGACAAGTAGATACCCAGGAAATTTAAAAGGTGGGATAAAGAAGAAGCTCAATTATGAGCGGTTAAGGATGAGTCAGGGCCTAGGCCAAGAAGTGGTGATTACCATTAAGAACTGCTACTCGAATCAAAATCTCATCTTATAAGAGTTAAAGTTGAATTCCAACGAATCCAGAGAACGATTGAAAGAGCAGGCAGCTCAATTCTGTGCAGAGCGGCTGAGGCTATCTGCTCGAAGAATAATTTTCGTAACCAGACTTTATCAGGCACAAGACGCTTATCAGTATCCTCCAGTAAGGACAGGATTCAGAGACCTAGAGTTACGTAAGCAGATCCTGAGTCAGGCAGAAAACTCTGTGGGAGGATATATACCCCTTCTATAAGAAAAAGGTGAGAACTTTCTGCCCCCCTCAGAGGCCGGTAGCGCAAAAGGGCTGGGAGGAGTTTGCTCAGAGACAAAGAAGCTGACTGGGACGGAGGAGACAGAAACAAAGGGAGGCGGAGAGTTGTTCAGGAATATTACAGAGGAAGTTGACTAATAGAGGGTGAAAATGTAAAGAAGGGGAGGGTCTTTGGGGGTATTATCCTGGAACATAAAGACAGCTTGACAGAGACTGGCTCTCCTTTAGGAGAAACTTTCAAATAATCATGTTACAAGAGACCTGGACTGAAGGGGTTTTCCATTTATAAATAGGTATCACTCATATACCGTACCTGGCCAAAGGAAGAGTAAACAAGGCAGACCCATAGAGGGTTATTGGTGTTGGTTGATATAACAACAAATTCCCTCTCAAAAGAAATTGAGCTAGATACCCCCCACATGCAGGCGATTCAGGTTAATCTAGCGGGGGGGGGGGGGAGATAATTGTTATAGTAAATGTGTATTTCCCTCCAAAGATAGTCTGCATTTCCACAGAACGCTGGATACAAACCTGAGAAAGTAAGATAGAATATATTGAACAGATGGTTCCTAGAGCAATCATACTTGTGGCTGGTGACTTTAATGCAAGGATTGGAAATTATCAAGGGAGGGTAATAACAGAAGAGAAGGGGGGAAATTTAGAAGGTAAATGCTGGATCACAGAACCAATTTTGCTGGTAAACAACTGTGGCACTTTCTCCAAAACAACAATTGGAGAAAGTTAAATGGAGAACCTCTCCCAGATGTTCCTGGACGGTTAACCTATCATTCACTCAGGGGGTCAAGCACCATAGATTACATATTAATAGATCAGGAATACTGGCATCTTTGTCAGGGGTTTCAAGTTGTCCCAAGACCAGAAAGTGATCATTACCCAATAACAGCACAATTAAAGATTGAGGTAATAGCAGCTGTGGGAAAGGACGATACTGAGGCTAAAAGCCAGAGGAGGGCGAAGTGGACAGAGGACGTAGCCCAGAAAACAGTGGAAATGTGTGGAAAAAGTACTGACCAATTCTTGCATATGGGGAAATCATCAGTTGAAATTCTGGATGATTATCAAAAATTAGTTGAGAACTTACAAGAAGTTCTGCTGACGAAGCAGCCCAAGAGAGTGGGTCCAAACTTCCACCAAGAATGGTATGATAAAGAGTGTTTATATGAAAAAAAGAAATTGATAAAACAGATGGAGCAGAGTAAGGACAGTGTGGCCAAGGATTATAAGCCAAAACTAATTCAGGTAAAAAAGAAATACAAGCAGCTGATTGCACAAAAGAAATTAGATTTTCAAAAAGGGGTCTGGCAACGGCTGAAACAGGCCATAGAGAGGAAGGACTCGCAAGCCTTCTGGAGGACTGTGGCCGGTAATTGAGAGTTAGGAAGGATGAGCCAGACGCCCATATAACAGCTGCTGGCTGGGCAAATTACTATAACGAAAAGTTTGAGGAAAATAGAGTGGGTGAAGTAGCTCCCCAGTACGACCAACCAGGCTCAAGGGAGGATGGAGGTAAATCTCTGATTGAATATGAGATTTCAAACGATCCGATAACTCAGCTTATAAAGGACTTGAAATTAGGGAAAGCACCAGGCCCGGATTCTCTTCCACCCAAACTATTTAAATCAGCAGTAAAATTCTGGGCTCCAGTTCTGGGGAATGTCATAAATAGTGTAATTAAAGCTGATGTTTTTCCCTTCAACATGGAAACAAAACATTCTGGTCCCCATATATAAAAAAGGGGGACAGGTCAAATCCCAAGTCCTACCGGCCCATTAACCTAATTGATCTCCCTGCAAAAATATATAGAAAACATCTTTTAATGCACGTACAGAACTGGATTGAACATGCAAATATAATGGGGGAGGAGCAGGCGGGCTTCAGGCATGGGTAGTCATGCATAGATCAATGGTTTACACTTTATCATCTCATTAAAAAGTACAGCTCCCAGAAACAAGTAGTCTACGCTGCCTTTATTGACTTACAAGGCGCTTCCGATAAGGTGGATAGGCAGAAACTGTGGCAGAAATTAAATAGGATGGGGATGGATAAAACCTTGTTAAATCTAGTACAGTCTTATTACAGCAATAGCTCATCGACAGTTAGATCTGGGATAAGGGGAGAGCAAACAGACACTTTTCTTACTGGAAGAGGGGTCAAACAAGGCTGCGTTGATCGTGCCAATACTTTTCAATTAATTCATAAATGACTTAGTTCCAAGCTTATCAAATAGCTCCCATCATCACCCAAGAATACTAGGGGGAGAGATCTTCTCCTTACTATATGCAGACGACATGGCTTTTCTCTCCCTGGCAAAAATAGGGCTGCAAAGAATTTTAAAGGTCTTGGAGGTGTACGCTGATGCCAATGCCCTGAAAGTAAATGGAGCTAAATCAAAAGTTATAATCTTTGGCTCCAGGAAAAAGTCAGGATGGGCAATAGGTAAAGAAAAGTTGGAGGTAGTGAAGACCTTCACCTACCTGGGAGTCACCTTCAATAAGAATTTAACTTGGATTGACCATGCTGCAAGGGTTCAGACAAAAGCATCACAAGTAGGGGGAGGGATTCTAGTCCTGCACAATCATCGTGGGAAACATACCTGCATGGAGGCACTAACAATTGCAGAGGTGAAAATGGAAGCAACCCTACTGTACGGGGCTGAATTGTAGGGCTTAGATCCCAGGGGCTGTGAAATGGTGGAAAAAAACCAACGGTTTTTTTGAGGAAACTATTGGGCGTACAGAAGTCTACCCCCCAGGCTCTAGTAAGGATAGAAACTGGAACTAGAAGTGTGGCCATGAAAGCAAGAGCAAGAGTTTTCACCTATTGGCTAAAATTAAGATCTCTCTCCCCGATACGCTTTCCGAAGCGTATTTATTTGGAGATGGAAGGCCCTATAAGAGGGAAAGACACATGAGTGGATCAGGTCAAAAAGGGAATTGAAGAAATTGGTCTAGCGCAACTATTAGCAGGCCCTGACCTAATCCCCACCCCATCAGACAGAGAGCTTATTATCCAGAGACTCATTGACTGTTCTATACAGTCGGATAGGGCAAATGTAGGTGCACAGAAACATCTCCTGATAAACAGATACAATCTCCCGCTTGAGTTGCCGGCCACCTATCTGAGGAGTCCGCAATACCAACTGCGTCGTGCTATTACGATTATGCACTTTTCACAGATGGAATCGGAGGTCCAAGAGGGTAGATGGCTAAACAGACCGATGGCACAAAGACTGTATTTTTGTAAAATGCCCAGGGTGGAGGATATAATTCACGGAATGTGGGAATGTCCCTGCTATGAGAAAATAAGGGAGAAATGGTTGATACTCTTGGAAGGAAGTAACAAGGGCTCCACTGTATATTGGAAAACAAAAGGTATTCTGCAAGACACAGATAAAAATACAGTATTAACCCTGGCAAAGTTTATCCATGCAGCCCAGGCCATACGGGAAAACAGGAAGCCCAAAGTAAAGCGAAAGACCCTTGGGGTGTAGTGACAAAAGAGAGGTTCTCTTAAACAAAAGAATGCATGGGTGTAGTAGATTCAAGTGTTGTTCTTTGGAACATCTATTAAATGACTGGAGTACAATTATAGTATCTGTAACGGTTTTAAGGTGTTTTCATTTGTATTGTATATTTTATTTTTATGTGACATATATTCATTTCCTACAAATATGTATAAGGACTATGTAATACTTCTATTAAGTTTTTGGCTTAGGCCATAAATAAAAATTCAATTCAAATCAATTCTTCCAGACTCTGGGTATTTTCAGACGTTATGAGATCACAGTCAACCACAGTCAACCACGGTCAATCCCGCAGCAGGGCCAAAGCACCCTGAACGTCTGTTTCGGGGGCGCCAGATGTTCACCACAGTCAATACCCACCAGGGGTCAAAAATAACCACGCTTCCGGAGCTCCAGCCCAGACCATCTCCGAAAGCATGGTCAAAGCGATTCCCATTGGGAAACAAAAAAAAGTAATGACTGAACGGCAACCACCGGCCGGAATCAAGCAACATGATTCCCAGCCGGGGACAAAGCACGCAGCATCGCTGCCAGGCAACGAGCAACAACACAGGCTGGGGAGAGAGATTCAAAGGGCACACGGCAGCAGCCGGGACGAGCCGCCCCAGCGCCTTCCGGGTGCTTTGACCACGGTCCGGCCAGGGATTGGCATAACGTCTGTTGCGCTGCCCCGGGTCGTGGTCTGCCGGTCTGATTCCCTGCCGTGGTCCCACTCCCGTCACGTCTGTTTGGGGCCTCTCTTGCCCACGGGAGGTGGTTTGCCGGTTTGCCACCGCTGGGAATCCACTTTGGTGAATCGGGCACCCGTTACGTCTGAAATCACCCTCTGTCGCAGCTGCTGCTGGACCCCACCCACAGCTGGATGCAGAAGCACCAGCATCAGCTCCAGTCTCTCCCCTGAAAAGTTGGAGACTGATCAGCAGTGCCAAAGAGCCGATCGGCAGCCATGCCGCTCCCAGTCCTCCTTGCTCCCATCAAATGTAATTAAGAGCTGGCAAAGTAGGGGCAGGATCAGGGGCTGGAGGTGGGGGTAGTAGGAAAGCTCCACCAGCCTCTCTAAAAGCCCCTCATACTTCTAGGATAAAGGGGCAGGATATGAGGGGGAGGGGGCAGACTTGAGCCCCAGCACCTCATAACATATGTGGTTTGGGTCACAATCTCAATTTGATAGACATTATATGTCCATATTCCTCATACTTAGTCAAATAGCTAGTAGGTGACCCCTTTAAGAGCAACAGAGAAATGACCCCAGAGACAGTTTCCAAGGCCACCAGCTTAACTGGGCTCTAGAAGCTGAAGGGCTGAGGGACGGGGTATGAGCAACTCCTAGAATTGTCTACAGACTGTAATAAATAAGCCTGTTATACTTCCGCCTTTGTTGTGGATCTCCATTCTTGCAAGCAGCCTGCCAGGGACAACACAATGTACTACTTACTGCTGCACTGGACCCGTTCTTCGTGTTATGGATTTCAATGTCTCTCTTTTCTCATCTCGCTTTCCACCTCTCCAGATGACTCCATCTAAAGATGCTTCAGTCCAGTGCTTTGTACCATCTAGACTGCTTTCATTCTCATGTCAGCACACTCTGTCTGCAGCTTCTTCCCCCCCCCCCCCCACCTTTTCCTAATGGGTTCTAATGTTATAGCCCATTCCACCCTTTCCTCTGCAGACCAACATCGCTGCTTTACATGAAAGACTGACAGCACAATCCTCCAAGCAGATATTGGATGAGCTTGCACGTAATACAGGTCCAGTTTCTATTCATTGCAATGGGGCTTGCACCTGCCCACGTTAAATGCTAGAGCTTTTGTTATCATTTCCCGAAAATCTGGATGGGTTGAACAGGCCATCTTCCTAATGTATTTTACCTCTGGCTTAAAAAAATTAGCCTCTTTCCTTAAAAAAAAAAAAAAAGGGGGGTGGGGGAAGCTTCGTACAGTAAATAACTGCATCAATTCACAAGCGGCCTGGCTAGGCTCTATGGACTATCAGTCAGAGAAGTGGGCGTTCATCAGCCCTGTCAATCACTCTGGGAAGCCATCACACACCTGCAATCTGACAAGGGAGGAGAGACAGGGGAGAGGAAGCATGGAGAGAAACAGGAAGTGATTCAAGAAGTTGCGAAGTTCAAGAGTGTAGCTATATGAGAGACAGGAAGTGCCATTGTACCAGGGCCCATGAGCCTGGGGGCCACCACACTTGCTGGTGCAGTGCTGTCCCTTGCCACTGGGAAGGGGGCCCATTCCAACCTAGCTACGCTGCTGGAGAAGTTGCAGGTGCACTTGCTTAGCTTAGTTACAAAGGGAGGCTCTTGAAGGATAAGACAGCAGGAGAAGAATCAGTGAGCAACCTATGGAAGCAAGGAGTTGGGTTTTTAGCAGACATCTGGAAGTCAGGAACAGAATGTACGCGCGCAGGGGGAAGTACCAGGCATTGTGGAGCAGCATGGGTGGAGACTCCGGCAGGTGAGGGCATAGGAGGAGCCAGGACGTAGAGCCTAGAAGGCAAGGGGAAAGAGTTATGCAATGGGGGAGAGGGAGCCAGTGGAGGGGGGAGAAGCCTAGCTGCTTGCAATCCACCCAGCCTCCCAACAAAACAACTTGCCACTAGAGGGGGCAGTGTGCAACCCAACCACTCTTCTATGGCTAACAGATGCAAGCCTAGAGTCTGCCACCAACCATCACATCAGCAGGACCTTTCCGGTGCTTGAGCCAAACCCCTACTCTTAAGGTCTGTCCATCCACTACTAGCACGTTCAAAGAAAAGGCATGTTGTTACTGAATCAGCTAAGCTTGTCTAAGTTAGACTCTTCTCCCTCTGATGGGGGGAAAGGGGGCAGGCCGGGGAGGGGTTATCTCCCTGCTCAAGAGTAGCTGGCGGCTGCCGCAGGAGAACGGAAGCCAACCAGGCCGGGGGAGCCAGTCAGAGCTGGGCCTAATTGAACCACTGGTAAAAGGGGGTAGGTTGGGATTCGGGGCGCAGAAGAGGAGAAGGCCAAGAGGTTGATAGCTCCCCTAGCCGGGCAGAACTCGTGTGATCCCAGAGCTGAGAAAGTTCCCTGGCAGAGAGAACAGGTGTCTTTAGGCAAGCGCCTCCGCACCCATCACCTGCCCATCGTGCGTGTTGCAGGGCTGTGTACATGAAACATGCGTGATGGGTGGGGAGGTGCTTGTCTAAAAACAGCCAGCCACCAGGAAGGGCGAGAGAAGATAGACAAAGGGGAAGCTGCTTTCCTTCAAGGCAGGCAACTGGTTGAAAAACCGAGAGCGACGCTAGTGTTTATGAGGGATACGCTCCATGATCCTAGCTAACAGGAAAGCCTACCTTTTTGCTGATGGCAGATTCAGACTATTCATCTTTGGACCTGGGGGCATGTATATATTTACTTTGATTTATCACCTGCCCTTCCCCGAGGGCTCAGGGTGGGTAACAGACAATATATACCAAAATAATGCCTACAATCAAGTGGATTAAACCTGATACAAAAACATCAAACAAATCCAGATTAAAAACAGTCTCCTAGACCCTACCCCTGCCTGCCAAACACCTGGCCAAATAAATAGGTTCACAGGCCAAATTGCCTCTGGAAAATGCCCAGGCTGGAACAGGTTGTTACAAAGCGGTAGAACAACCACTGAGAATATGCCCCTGCATGTCCGGGCCACATGGACCTCTGGTGTGGTGACGGCACTTGTGAGCAGGTGCCCCCCTTCCCAGTTGACGATAGGGACTGCAATGGAACGGAGGGACCAAGGCAGTCTTTTAAATACATACGGCCCAGGCCGATAGGAGGCAGTCTGGAACAGCCAGCCATTGGCTAAACTGTGTTGAGCTGGGAGCAGCGAAATAAAGTTGCCTGCCTGTTTTGATCTAAGAAGGCTGTGACATTTAGTCTGACACAACAGGAGCCTAAGGGAGATGGATCTACAGCTAAAGACTAACAAGTTGGTCTTTAAAGTGCCCCGCTGTTTTAGAGCTATAGACTAACAAAGCTACTCTTCTGGAATTATTATTGTTATTATAATTAAATATATCTATAGCACCAGCGATGTACCTGATGCTTTACAATCAACAATTCTAGACAGTTCCCTGCCCCAGGGAGCTTACAATCGAAGAGATGAGAGAGGGGAGTTGAGCGCAGGGAGAGAAGGATACATCCAAGAAATGGCGACATTGCAGTTGCACGTGCTTATCTTAGCTACAGGGGAGAAGGAGAACCTAACCAGAGCTGAGGCAAGAACGGCTGTTCCTGTTCCCATACTGTCAGAAAATACCGACCTTTCAGAAGTACTTCACTGTTTATTGGTATTTCCTCACTATCCATACTTCTGCTGTTGTCGAGATCAGCGCCTGTGATCATCTGCCATTTTTTGGTATTTTCCACTAAGATTCCAGTATTTTTGTCAGTTGCCAGAATTTTACGACAGTTTTTTGGCATCGGAATGCGGATAACAAGTGCCTGACTGTTTTTAAACCGGCATGGCTGAGGGGGCGGGGCCGCGTGCGCTGCGAGAGAGGGGGTTCAAACAGGAGGCTGCCTGGGTGGGTACCCCGGCAGCCTCCATGCGCTCCCCCTGCCATGGACCCTGGGGGAGGGGAAAGCCTGCCAGGCTGGCCTCGGAGATTGACTTGTCCCGGCAGAGCACCAGGGAACCTGGGCTCCCAAGCACTCCTGGCTGGTTCCCTGGTGCTGTGCAACCGCTGTTTCGCAGTCCGCAGGCCCTCAGAACGGTGACATGGCTGACTGCCGCTGTTCATACAGGCTGGGGATGTGAGGGCGCTTGTCCCCACACACCGTTGTGCCTGCCCTCGCACGGAGCATCCCAGATTTTTCCCCAATGCTCTGTGAGTGGGTCACAGGAGCACGCACCCCACAGACAGGTGCTGGGATGGGTGGACTTGCGTAGTACCATCTTACCTAAAAACGGCCCTTGAAACACACCAGTCAAAACACAGTTTAGAAGGATCCAAAACAAGGACCAATAAGGGAAATGATGAAAGTTAAGTAGTGAACTTGCAGTCGTACACAAGCAAACGTAAGCATCATGTAAGGAAAGCAGTGTGGTGTTTGACTTCTCCTGCTTACGAAGAATTACCAGAAGCACAGAATGGCAATTACCGAATGGGAACTAGCGAAAATAGTGAAAAAGCAGGTAGGTTCCCTCCTCACGTGAGCACAGGCAAACGGTCTGTTTCCAATGGAAACAACGGCTTTCGCTGCGATGGCTCAATTCAGTACTAGCCGACATGTGCCCAAGTTAAATCAAATGCTATCAAGTGACATATGAGTGTCCATGGAGTTTGGTCTCTGTTCTCCTCTACAAAGTAGCCATAGCTCCATTGCTGAGTTGTGTTTTACTGTTATTTCTAAGCCGCCCAGAGTTGCCTGTGGCAGGATGGGCGAGGTAAAAAGTTTTTAAAATAAAAATAAATAAATAAAATAAATGAATACTTGATGTTCAAAAGTAATGAAACCATTTTCTCTGCAAGGGTATCTGATCAAATGCGCAGAGGACAGGTCGTATGCTCTGGAAAAGACAAGGCAGGTACACTAAGACCTGTCAGAGACAGGAGGTTTATCAGCCAGGTTAACACGGGAAGACTAGCATTTAAGGTGCTTGGTTGTCATAATTCTGCCAAACAGCATGCTAATAGAGGAGCTGGTGAGCTACAAAAGTAGAGGGGTGTGTGTGCATGCCGCACAACGTTCATTTGTTTTGTGTTCTTTGCACAGGATTGGTTGGTTTCTCCAAAAATGTAGACAATGATTTCGAGACCCTTTTCTTAAAGTAATTATTCATAATAATTTATATAGCACTTTCAGTGTTCAAAGTGCTTTACAAACTTTATCTAATTCACCCTCACAATAACCCTGTGAGGTAGGTCATTTTTATGCCCCTTTTACAGATGGGAGACTGAGGCTAAGAGATAGCAAGTTCCTCAAGGCGTATCCAGTGAGTTTATAGGTAAGGTAGGATTTGAACCCTGGTTTCCCATGTCTGGCAACTTATCCACTAGACTAGGCTATAGTGAGTAACACTTTACTCTATGAATGGTCTCATTGAGTTCAGGCAGCTGGGCTTTTAAATGTAAGAACAGTTTCTGTTACTGTTTTAAAGAATAAGAACATAAGTAGTGCAGTACTGGGTCAGACCAATGGTCCATAAAGCCTGGCATCCTGTCTCCGACAGTGGCCAATCTCTGTCTCTTGGGAGAAGTACCCAACGGGTCACAATGGGCAATCCATTCTCTGTTGTTCCAGCCCCCAACAGCAAGAAGCTACGTCCCCCAAACCTACTGGGTTAATAATAGCCATTAATGGACCTATCCTCCAAGAACTTATCCAATCCCCTTTTAAAACTAGCTACGCTAGGCTACAAATCCTACGCTACCAAGTAAATTCCACAAGCTAATTGTGCACCGAGTGAAAAAATACTTTCTCTTATTTGTTTTAAATCTGCTGCCAGTTGATTTCATGGAGTGTCCCCTTGTTCTAGAACTGCTAAAGAGGGTAAATATCACCCAGTCTCGCAAGATCCTCCTGCGATTCTTCACAGTGTGCTTGGGTTTTAACTACCTTGAATAACTTTTTGTCATCTGCAAATTTGATCACCTCACTCTTTACTCTCTTCTCCAGATCGTTAATATATTAAACAACACCGGTCCCAGTAAAGATCCCCGAGACACTCCACTGTGAAAACTGGCCAGTTAGTCCTACTCTTTGCTTCCTATCTTTTAACCAGCCAATCCACGATAGGACGCTACCTCTTATCCCATGACTCTTAAGATTTTCTCAAGAGGGACCTTATCAAGCACCTTCTGAAAGTCCAGATACACTATATCGACCAGCTCACCCTTATCCACATGCTTATTTACACCCTCAAAAATTCCAATAGATTAGCAAGGCACGACTTCCCTTTCCTAAATCCATGTTGACTCTTCCCCATTAAGTCATGTTTATCAATATGCTCAGTTCTGTTCTTCACAACTGTTTCCACCAGTTTGCCCAGCACCGACGTCAGGCTCACCCATCTGTCATTTCCATGATCACCTCTGCAGCCCTTTTTAAATATTGGCGTTACATTTATAACCCTCTGGTCCTCTGGTACAGTGGCAGATTTAAGTGATAGGTTACAAATTACCAATAGTAGGTCTGCAAGCTCATATTTGAGTTCCTTCAGAACTCTAGGGTGAATACCATCTGGTCCTGGTGATTTGTTACTGTTTAGTTTGTCAATTTGCTCTAGAACCTCCTCCAGAGTCACACACAGGCTGTTTTCACACAGAAACTCTAACACTGATAAAATGGGTGTTACATTTGATTATACATGTTGCAGGGCACCCATAGAGCACACCTGAAGCCCTGCAACATGTATAATCAAATGTAACACCCATTTTATCAGTGTTAGAGTGTCTGTGTGAAAAGGGCCAAAGTCTCAGTCCGGCGTGGCTATCTCCCCAACATCCTCAGCGGTGAATAATTAAACTTAATAATTAAACTTTGAAATGTTTCAGGATTTCTGTGATTTCCACCATCACAACTAAATGGAGAAAACTAAATGAGATTTAAATCTTCATCACAAATCAAAGTTCAACAGAAAATTTCATTGGAAACAGTCAAAATATGAAAAATCTTGGGCCAGCTCCTGCCAGGCCAACTACAGCTGCTGCATGCTTGGGCAAAGGGGAGGGCTATCTCTGCCTCTAATCCTCCCTGCCCCTCAAAAGCGGTTCAGGAGCAGAGGAAGGCTATGGGGCTAGATTTCTGTCCCAGTCACCCTTTCCGTAAGCCCTGAGCAGCAGAGCTATCTTGCAGGGGTGGGAAGGGGCAGTGCAGGAAGAAAGGAAGCTAACTGCAACCCATACCCATGCAGTGCAGTAAGCATGATACCCCTTCCTCTCCTGTGTCCAGGATCCACAAGGGTGTCTCTCTGGCATCCTTTACTTTGGGTTCTCTCTAAAGAGCACAACTGAGGTAAAACTTTTCTGAAGGGTAAAACTGGCAATAACATGTTTTTCTCTCCTCACTAGTATTTAAAAAGGCAACAAGTCACCTCCTTACAAGTCTTTGTCTCTCAAACAGACTTTATAGGGTTTTCCCCCTCCCTTTGGTTTCCTGCATTTGCCTACATTTTCTAGTTCAGTCTTGGTTTTAGAAAACAGAAAGTAGTTTTGCCTTTGCTATCTTGAAAATAACAGGAAGTCACACCAGTATGCATTCTGGTCCAGGGCATGACCTTCTTACCCTTATTCGCCTCACAAGCTGCCTTGGTCCACCGAAAACATAAACACTGATGTGTTGAGCCCAAGCAATGCTCCGTCTCTAAACCACTATCCTGTCTCCAGCAGTGGCCAGCCCCAGATGCTTCTGAGGAAGAGTGAAAGAAAAGAAACAGGACAATTATAGCCTGTAATTTACTCTTTCAGTGATCAGAGATTTAGGGACTCCCTAGGCATGAGGCTGCATCCCCTAACTGACTTCCCAGCTAATAGCCATTGATGGATGAATTTATATAAACCTTTTTGTAACCCAGTTGCACTATCAGCCTTCACAATATCCCATGTCAATGAGTTCCACAGGTTAACTGCTGTGTGGAAAAAATACTTCCCTTTGTTTTAAATCTGCTGCCTGTTAATTTCCCCTTCAGTTCTTGTATTATGAGAAAGGGTAAGAATTGGAGACAAATGGGGTGTAAACAGATGGACCACAGCTCTGGGGCAGCAGCGCCAGCGTGCTTCACCCCCAGGCTGGCTGGTCCATCTGAAAGCGGCCCATCAGGTGTGGAAGTGGAGCAGGCTCAGCCCCACTTGTGACCCTCCAGAACATCCCGTAGCGCCGCCAGAAGAGCAAGCTGGCCAAACCCGGGGCACCGGCCCGGAGTGGAGCTGCTGTCCATCTGCTCATCTGACCCGTGCTGCAGCTCCACTCCCGGCCAGTCATTGCCCCTGCAATACCATAGAGTTGTGGGCACCAGCCTAGAGCGTCGGGTGATCCACCCACAACTCTATGGTGAGGGGGGTGTGTGTGTGCTGTGTGGGCGAAACGTGGCCAGGGGAACCCACTGGGTTTGTCTAAAGCTGACCCAGGCGGGACTGGGAGCAGTCGGATGCGGGAGTGCACCCCCAGAGTAGCTCTGGGGGCAGGGTGGGGTGCCCCTGTGTCGTCCTAAAAACATCCATTGTAGTCCAGATGACGATACCCGATCTTTTATTGGACCAACTTCTGTTGCTGAGAGTATGTAAACTTTCAGACCCCACAGGGCCCTTCCTCGGGCATGTGTGAAGTCAGAAGGTGCCTGAGGATGGTCCCTGCGTGGCCCAAAATTTTGCATGCTCTCATCAAACAGAAGATCATTTGAACTTTTTTGTCTCCATCTCCTACATTTGGAGCCAACAAGGCAACCGCACTCTCTCTAGAGCAACAGAGCTGTTATTTATCCTGTTTAGTTCCTCTACATCACACATGACCTTATAGACCTCTACTGTATCCACCTGCCCTCAGGCATTGCCTTGCCAAGCTGAAGACGCCCAAGTCTATTCTGGTATAGAAGCCATTCCACATACCTCTGATCATTTTTGGTACCATAGTGTAGACAGAGCCAAGAGGTCAAGGATCCAATCAAGCAAGTGGATAAACCAAAAGTCTTAGTCAGCAAGCCATGCCAGGTCAGAATCAAGAAATGAGAACAGGGAAGAGCCTTGCATGGGCTCAAAAATCAGGCCTGGCCTGGTCCAAGCCCAACTGTGCCAAGACCAGCCTAAACCCAGTCCTGATGCAACTGCCTTGTTCCACTCCTGGACCTGATGTACTAGGGCTTGACTCACCCCCAGAAAGTGCCATGATGTCATGGCTCTCTGTGGGGATGAGGCCACACAAAAAGGGGGCAGGAGTACACCTTAACCCCACCCCCTTTCCGACATTCCTCTTACTCCCACAGAGCACTGTGATGTCGTGGTGCTCGGGGTGGGGGTGGGGGCTTCTTTTCCACAGAGAACCTGACTCATCCCATTAGGTTCAATTTGTCCCATGAGGAGTTTGTCATTTACTTCTCAGACAAGATCGCTCGGATTCAGAGCGACTTCGACGCTGGATTAGGGGCAGTAGGGGGAGGGCGCGAGGTGATGGAGGCCCCGTCTGGTCCAGCTTTGTGGGGGGAGTTTCAGGAAGTGACGCCGGCCGATGCGGTGGATGTCTTGCGGTCTGTGAGGGCCACCTGTTGCGAACTTGATCCATGCCCGTCCTGGCTGGCGAAAGCCTCCAGGGAGACGCTGGGGACGGTGCTGGCGAGGGTAGTGAACACGTCCTTGCAGCAGGGGAGGTTGTCGCCCAGCCTCAAGGAGGCTGTGGTGCGCCCCCTGCTGAAGAAACCATCTTTGGA
>QEPC01014394.1:659725-671900 GCA_003113815.1 Sphenodon punctatus | reverse complement strand
TTTTTTTTTTTTTTTTTTAAGGGCCCAGTTTAAATTAAATCTATGTAGCTCAACCATGGAGCTGTGCAGGCCACCATAGCCGCTTTAAACCCTTCACATGCCACCAGTCAGAGGGAAGATCTTCACCGTACTACACTCTATGCACTCTGTTCTACACTGGTCAGACCTCATCTGCAGTACTGTGTCCAGTTCTGGGCACCCCATTTTAAGAAGGACAGTGACAAATTGGAACAGCTTCAGAGTAGAGCGACAAAGATAGTCAGGGTTCTGGAAACCAAGTCCTATGAGGAAAGGCTGAAGGAGCTGGGTATGTTTAGCCTGGAGAAGAGAAGACTAAGGGGAGATATGATCGCCATCTTCAAGTATCTAAAGGGCTGTCACATAGAAGATGGAGCAGACTTGTTCTCTGTTGCGCGTGAAGGCAGGACTAGAACCAGTGGACTCAAATGACAAGAAAGCAGATTTTGTCTAAATATTAGGAAGAACTTCCTAACGGTAAGAGCTGTTCGACAGTGGAACAGACACTGCCTAGGGTGGTGGTGGACTCTCCTTCACTGGAGGTTTCAGGCCATCTGTCAGGGGTGCTGTAGCTGTGGATTTCTTGCACTGAGCAGGGGGCTGGACTAGATGGCCTCTGAGGTCCCTTCCAACTCTATGATTCTGCGAGCTTTCTTGAGTCAGTGTTACCTTTCCTGCCCATCTTTCAAATGTTTGCTATTTCTTTACAGCTGTTAATTAACTTTCCCATCTTGTCTTTTGCTTCACAGGAAGTGCCTATCGGGAGGAGCTCTATGGGAGTTTCTGCATGCACCGAGCGTCACCATGAAGAATGCTTCAGGAATATGCAGCCCATCCATGCCGTTTGAAGAAAGCAAGATCCTGCTGGTAGCGGTATACAGCACTGTGTTTGCTCTTGGCCTGCCGGCAAACTGCTTAACTGTGTTCTTAACCTGGGTGCAAATCCGGAAGAAAAATGTGCTCGCCGTCTACCTTTTCAGCTTGTCTTTCTGTGAGCTGCTGTACTTGAGCACGCTCCCTTTGTGGATCATCTATGTCCAGAATAACCACAAATGGGAGATGGGCTCCTTGGCATGCAGAATTACCGGATACATCTTCTTCTGTAACATCTATATCAGCATCCTGCTCTTGTGCTGCATTTCTCTCGATCGCTACATGGCCATGACGTACGCTTTGGAATGCCGAGGGATCCGGCAACAGAAGACTGCCATGTTCGTTACTTTGGCTCTGTTTGTTGTGGTATTAGCGATCCACGCCCCGGTGTTTTCTATTGAAGATGGCACAGAGACTCAAAACCACACAACCTGCTTTGAAACTTTGCCACTGACCCACAATTTGGCCTATTTCAGCTTTGCCAGATTCCTAGTTGGCTTAGTCGCCCCTTTCACCATCCTCATTTTCACTAACTACAAGATCTTCCGAAGGGCCAAGACAAGCTGTGGACTCAACGTTCATCAAAAGGCCAAAGTGAAGTACTTGGCTATTGCCATAATTACCATCTTTCTGGTCTGTTTTGCTCCCTATAACATAGTGCTGCTAATAAGAGCAATCCACTTCACTCTGCATCCCAAAGACTCGTGTCCGTTTGAAAGAAGCATATATACCACTTACGTGGTGTTCTTCTGTTTATCCACTGTGAACAGCATTGCGGATCCAATCATCTATGTCCTGGCTAGCGAAAACGTTAGAAAAGAAATGTGGAGGTGGTTGAGGGAATGGAGGAGTCAGTCCTCCTTCAATGCCAAGTCAGACCGGCTCAAGCTGAAAAATTCGAAAGAATCCCAGGAAGCAGCACATTTAGCAGAAAATAAAGATAAGCAATAGCTTTTTCCAGTTCCAGAGGGACTGCTGTGACTCCTGCTCTCTGTGCTGCTATCGCAAGGGACTAGTAGCAGCGATGACGGTGTCTCCAAAGAAAGACAAAGGGTCTCAGTGTCAGGATGTTCATTTCATACCTCCACGTTCTGTTGTCACGATGCAAGCATGGTCCCAACTCTTATGCAGAAAGAATGCAACTTATTCCATGACTGGAAGAAAGAAAAGCTCCAGTCTGGATGACCAGCCTACTTGAAACACTCTCCTTCCGCCTTTCTGCTCTCAACCGGTCTCTGGAAAAGAGAGGGCAGTCAAGCTAAACCTTGACAGATCTCATCTTGGCGCTGGGTGTAAGGAACCAGGGTTTGAACTAGCACTCTCGGGGGTGGACTCAAATGTAATGCTGATTAAATCGGATAGCCACTGAGCCCTGGAACATGTATAAGAAGCACCGGATTAGCATTACATGTGAGGGACTCAAAGGGAGTTCCAGCCTTGCTTTAAATGCAGATTTGGAGTTTAGTTTAAATCTAAAACCCCAAATCCGCATTTAAAGCAGGGCTGGAACTCCCATTGGTTCCCTCACAGGTCACGCTAATCCGGGGCTCGTTATGCATGTTCTGGGGTCCTGCGGACAACTGATTTAATCGGTGTGACGTGCGAGTCCACCCTCAGAGCCGACAGCACAGCGACTGGCTCCTTGGCACCACCAATGCATTTTGGCCAGGGCCGCAAGGTTCTGCTGAAGGTCTCTCCAGTGCTGGTCAGGCCGCACCCCTCCTCAGCCTTGCTTCACACCCCCAGCTTCCTGGTTGGCTGCTTGCCCATAGAAAAGACAGGCCTGCCGTCACAGGAAGCTGTGTGGATCATCTGTTCTCCCTCCTGTTGGATTGGTGGTCTCCTCCTTGAGGTCTGTCAGACTCTGGCCGTTTTTTACACGGATGGGGGTGGGCAGGCGGATGGGTGTGCTTCCGCAGTGGGTGGGTGTCCTTTCCCACGGACACACACCCATCTCCACCCACTACTCATGGTGTTTGCACGGACTAACACCCATCCCCACCCACCCACCGCCATGCGTTTTCACAGACACCCCGCGCATCTAACACCCTCCTGCACACCCAGCAGGGCAGGGGGGGCGTCTGTGTAAAAACAACCTCTCTGTTTGCACCAGCTTGCTTGTCTTGTTTTCTGTTTGGACCCATCTTCCTGGTTTTGGTTCCACGTCCACCTGTCTGGAACTGGTCCTTCTGACCACACCCTGAAACTGGTGCTGTGCCTTCTATTCCATTTACCTGCCCATCTTCTCCAACACCCCAGCCTGCTTCCCCTGCCCTCTGGTCTGTGTGTTAGTCTCTAGTGTGCCCGTCATGTCCTGGACCTGGAGCTAATCCTGCAGTACTCCTGGACCCCAGACCTCAATCCCAGCATGTTCCTGACACTAGGTCGTTTTCCATTTCTAACACAACCACGGTTCTGATTTGGAAGAAGCATTTCCAGCATGGGAACTACAAAACTTGTGCATCGGGCTCCCCCCAGCCCCCAAATCACAATTTTAAAATGATACATTTTGAGGGTCTTTTTATCTTCTTGTTTTTGGGGCGCTCGTGTCTGAACTTTTCTTCACAGTCATCAGTGCTGAAAGCTAGAAACCACAAGAGTGTTCAGTTTCATTTCTACTATTCCTCCAATATTTCTTTTGCTTCATGCTCTCCAATAATAACCACATTGACTAGTTTTCTTCAGTAAAATATATTGTAAGTATTATTGCTATTTAAGTATTTGTTATCTAGATGCTTTTTACATTTGTAAAAAAAAAAAAAAAAAATCTCTTCTGAGATGTAAGAAGTTTATTTCAAAGCTGTTACTACTCCCCTCAGATGCTGCTGATCTCCCCAAAAGTAATTAACACAAGACTTGTTTCTGAGTTTAAATATATCTTTGAAATTTGGAGTGAAGTTTGAAATATTATGATTATTCCTATGGCATTCTTAGTGCCCAAAGTGCTCTACAATCCTTATCTAGAGTACCTCACAACAACCCTGGGAGGTAGATCATAATTGTTCCCATTTTACAGATGGGGAACTTAGACCACTTTCACACCTGCCCCCCCTCCCCCCCTCTGACATATTTTGACTGCGGGAGGGAATGCACAAGCCAGAATATGCATGGGGTGTGGCTGGTCTGAAAGCCCCCCTCCCCGCCCCCCCAGCTTTGCTGGCAAACACATGCAGAGATACAGACTATCTCTGCGTGTGTTTGCCGGCAAAGCCGCACGGGGGGGGCTTCCAGACCGGCCACCCCCCGTGCATATTCTTGCCTGTGCATTCCCTCCTGCAGCCAAAAAATGCCGGGGGGGGGAGGGGGGCGGGTGTGAAAGTGGTCTTAGGCTGAGAGAGAGTGACTTGCCAAGGCTACCCAGCGAGTTCACCACTAAGATGGGATTTGAACCCTGGTCTCTCAAGGCCCCATCCAACACATTATTTTACTAGGCTACTCTGGTTCTAGCATGTTCCTTATCGGCACAGTAATTTTCTGCTAGTTCCCTTGTGCGCAAAAACCTAAAATCCTCTTAGGTTTTATGGCCTAATATTTTTGGAAGTGCTGGAAAAAGACCAAATGAAAAACAGCCATGGGCCTGATTTGACTTAAGGGCCAGGGGTTCCCCACACCCTGTGACACCCACCTGTCTGCTCCCTGCCAAACAGCGGATATGTGGATAGCAGGACAGTCACCCCCTAGCTGCTCCTGCAGGGAGGGCTGTCCTGCTTTCCGATGTCGGTTCAACAGGGGTAGGTTAACCCCTCCCAGCTCCCACATTGCTTCTGGGAGGGCAGTGCTGCCCTGCTCCCTACACATCAGCTGTTTGTGGGGAAGCAGACCAGCCCCACCTGCTCTGAAGCACTGAAGGAAAGGGGGCGGTTTTGTTGACCAGCAGAAGTCTCCCAGTCTCTTCCCAATACGGGGTGCTGCTGGTATGCAGGAAGTGTTCTGCTGTCTGCAGCCTAGCAGGGAAGAGCCCAGGGCTGCTCCAGCAGAGACGTAGGTGTCCCCACAAGGCTGCCAGCATGTGGGAATTCACAAGTGTTGTTCTCCATTTCCTTACTACAGGCCTGGAGAGCATTTGGAAACACCCCTACATATTTAAAACATGACCAGGAGAGGAAACAAATGGTTAGTTGGTGAACGTACAGATTTCTGCTCAGTAGCTACTGATGTGCATAATTTCTAATAGTAACTAGTCCTGGTCAAATGATTGACTGAAAAAAGGTCATCAGATAAATAGTTTACAGCCAATTGTCAAACTGATCAAGCAACCAATCAGAACTATTCAGCCGCCTAATAGCAACATATGGTGGCTGTGAAATCAACACGTCTATTTAAAAGGGCAAAGTACGGTGGCTCACAGTGGCAGCAAGTGATTTGCTCATACAAAGAGAGGCCTTTTGGTAGGGACAATGGGGCAAAATGCTGAACCCACTGAAAGTTTTACTGTTAGCTCAGAGAATGCGGCCAGTGCTTCTAGACTCTGCTGTGAACAAACTAACTACATGGCTGGTATTAGAATTTATAGACGAGGCAGAAGACAAACCAGACTCCTTGATTGAACGATAGGGTAATCTTTGTGGTTAGCGCTTTTGTCAGCATCCTCACCAAAATAGCTTTCGGTGCCAGACGCAATGATAACTCTAGCAAAGCTGTTCTCACTTCACCTGTGGAAACCAGCTCAAAGCAGTGTTCTCAGAAACTGTCCATCCATTCCTGCATTGTAGCGCATGCAGTCTGCCTGGCTTGTGTTTGTCACGGAATTTATTTATTTATTTTAAAAATTTGTTACCCCCTGCCCCTCCTGCCACAGGCAGCTCAGGGCAGCTTGCAATCATTAAAAACAAATTAGAATAAAACATCATAAAAGGAGTGGGGGGGAACCAATAATAATAAATGGGTCAGCCTTGTCCTGCTGTCTAATCAGGAATTCCCCAGTCAGTCCTCAGCCCTGGTAGTCACATAGATACAAGTGTTAGAATGAGAAAGTTTTATATAAAAGTTAAGACAGATAATATAGGTTCAGAGCAAATGCAAAAGGGGTATAAAGAAATAAAAGTAAAAACAATACATAAGGCTGGCTTGACTTAGAAGCGTCCTATCTAAATTCGTACCAATTTCAGCTCTAGCTCCAAAGAGCCAATGGCCCTGTCTCCTGTCCGAAGTCACGTCTCCCCCTTGGAGACATTTCATGCATCATGTATCCCTTGGGTAATTGTTTCCTTTGGTGTGTATTGCCACAGACAACTTTATCTGGCTAGGACTCAGATAATCTTGAATTACTTTCCCATCTGATTTCATAAGCTTAAGCTTTTACCATAACTTTACCATACCATACCATAACAGCACCAATATGCTGATGACACACAGCTGTACCTCTCTTTTTCAACGGACCCAGGTCCTGCCGTCTCGATACTTTCCCAGTGTCTGGAGGCCGTGGCGGATTGGATGAGGCAGAGCAGACTGAAGCTCAACCCAGACAAGACGGAGGTGATGGTAGTGGGGAGGGAGAAGGAGGTGTCGGCGCCTCCTATTGCGGGGGTCTGCCCTCCGGTTGCTCAGCAGGTTCGGAGTCGGGGTGATTTTGAATGCGGACCTCCGCCTGGATCGGCATGTGGAGGTGGTGGCTAAAGCCGCCTTCCACCAGCTGTATCTGGTGCGGAGGCTGCGCCCATACATCTCCAGACCCAACCTGGCCACTCTCATCCATGCCTTCGTTACCTCAAGGTTCGACTACAGCAACGCGCTCTACGTGAGGCTTCCCTTGATATTGGTTCAGAGGTTGCAGCTGGTGCAGAATGCGGTGGCCCGTCTCCTTACGGGGACGGGTTGCCGTGAACACATTACACCAGTGCTCCATTCTCTGCACTGGCTGCCTATAGCGTACCGAGCCAAGTTCAAGGTGTTAGTATACAAAGCCCTATACGGTCTCGGCCCCTCTTATCTCAGGGACTGCCTCGCCTTCCGTGACTCAGAACGAACCCTCCGATCCACCGGGGGCGCCTATCTGGGGCCACCATGGAGAGGGCGTTCTCGGTGGTCGGGCCACGGTTGTGGAACCCCCTTCCGAAGGAAGCCCGCCTGGCCCCGGGTTTGCTTGCCTTTTGGCGGGCCTGCAAGACTTGGCTGTTCGCCCAGGGCTTTGGAGGGGAGGGGGAGGGAGGGGAAATGGGGGAGAGTGGTGAGGTGGGGAATTGGAGGGGAGGGTTAGGGTTGGGGGGTATTAAATTATTTTTAAACTGATGTCGGTTTTAATGTATTGTTTTACTGCATTGTTAGCCGCCCCGAGATGCCGTAGGCATGAGGGGGTGGCATAGAAATGTCAATAAATAAATAAATAAATAAAAACCTCCACTCTGGCTCATACAATCAATCATTCATACAATATAATCAGTGCCATGATCTTTGACACAGTTATCCAGATCAGTTAGACCCCAAACACCTTTTTAGGCGTCACCAAATGGTCTCAGAAGTACATCAATGCTGAGACTACTTACATTCATATCCTATTTCATAATATAACGCCTAGGTCTGTCACACCATTTAGCCCAGCACCCTCCATCTAACAGGCTTCAGTTGCTTCAGAGAAGCACACAATGGGTCACCATGGAGCAATCCATTTCCTGCTGTTCGTTCCCAGGCCCGGACACAAAGGGGCAAGTACAATAGGAACAGGCTGTGCGGTTGAACTGGGGCTGAGGAGCCTGCGGGGCCCACACTCTCTGGTGTAGCTGCATCCCCTGCCGCTGGGACGGGTGTCAACGGGACCCCATTCCACCATCTGCACCAGGGCCCATTCCAAACTAGCTACGCCTCCCTGCGGCCTGACAGCAAAGGGCCTCATTCCTGACCATCTTTACTGAGAGCCATTGGGCATTTTCAGACAAGACACTCTCCGCCAGGGCAGGACAGGGAGACCCAACAAGGTCAAGATCAAGGCTGGGGCTGAAATTAGGGAGCAAGGCTGAGACTGGGAGCAAGAGACAAGGCAGGCAGGGAACAAGGAAAACCAGGCTGGAGAAAGAGCAAGAACAGAGCACAGACGGCATGGGGCCAGGAACAAGGAAGCAACACAGGGTAAAGGCAGGGAGCAAGGCCCAGACCAGAGACAAAGAACCAATGATAAGAGGCTGGAAGGAAAGTGTTCCACCCAACGTCCTGCTGCTACAAGCAATCCTTATATGCTGGCTGACATCAGCTCCTGACCTTGGCACCAGCTCCAGAGCCTGTCTTGCTTTACCCAGCTGGCGCCCTGATCCTGCACGGCCTCAACCCTTGGGCCCCACTCCTGCAAGGCCCCACCACCCCCAGGCTACCCACACCTTGACTGACCGAACAGGTTTCTTGTAGGGGGTGGCAGATACCCACTGCTCCAGGAACCCTGAGGAAGCAGGGTCAGGGCTGGGGCCTGACATTCTGCCCCAAAGTTCCACCCAGACCCTCCCCTAGAGTTGCCAACTATGCATTTTTTTAAGGAACGCTTATGAAAAATACATGTTGTAGGGCCTGCATGAGTGTCACCAATGTAGGGCCTGCAATATGTATTTTTCATAAGTATTCCTTAAACGTTTGCATAGGTGGCAACCCTACTCTTCCCATTACACACTATTCAGATGCAGTCTCACATGCACTTTCACTTCCTCACACATGCTCCCCCTGGGTCGCTTTCAACCCCCTACACCTGGAAAGGAGCTGGCGTTTGAAACAGAGCTGCCATAGCCACCAGCAAAGTCAGACCTGGAGTTCCCACAGCCCCAGGGCCAATCTGCACATCGGCCATCTGGGGAGCAACGAGGGGTCCACACAACTCTTTGAGTTTCTCAGGATCAACACGTGCATTTTGGAATGGCCCTGCCAAGGCCAAAGCCACCACGAGCAAAAGAACCGTTCTGATCCCTGCTGCCAATATCGGAATCATAGCGTTGGAAGGGAACCTCCGAGGACATCTAGTCCAACCCCCTGAATCAATGCAGGAAATCCGCAGCTGCAGCACCCTCGACAGATGGCCGTCCAGCCTCTGGGTGAAAGCAGACATGACGCTAACTCCACTTTAACATTTCTTATGCATGTGGCAGGGCTGCGTAAGGCACCAGCACAACCCTGCAACATGCATAAGGAATGGGAAAGCGGTGTTAAAGTGCAGTTACACGTCGTATCTCTTTTCACCCCCTGCATGAAAACTTGGAGTGAAGGAGAGCCCACCACTTCTCTAGGCAGTTTGTTCCACTGTCGAACAGCTCTTATCATTATGAAGTTCTTCCTAATGTTTAACTGAAATCTTCTTTCTTGTAATTTGCGCCCATTATTTCTAGTCTTNAAGGAAGGTCTTGATTTCTTATGCCCTGAACTTTTTTTGTTTGTCAGCTCTTATCAGTCATTCAGAGTCAGTCATCCAGTTAATGACACAAAGTGGCTGACAATGGGTGAAAGCAGACATGATGCTAACCACCCTTTAACCACCTTTGGTGGTTATTTATGCATGTTGCAGGGCTGTATTGGTGCCCTATGCAGCCCTGAAACATGCATAAATGACCACCAAGGGTGGTTAGCGTCATGTCTGTTTTCACCCTTTGTTGCCCTCCTCTGAACCCGTTCCAATTTGTCAAAGTTCTCCTTAAAGTGCAGCGCCTAGAACTGGATACATTACTCCAGGTGAGGTCTGACCAGTGCAGAATAGAGTGGAACTATTACTTCTTGTTACTTGGAAACTCTGCTTCTGTTAATGCAGCCTAAAACTGCATTGGCCTTTTTTGCAGCTGCACCACACTGCTGACTCATGTTCAGTTGGGGATCAGCTACAATCCCTAGATCCTTTTCTCTACAGTCCCTAGATCCCATCCTATACTTGTGCATTTGATTTTCCTTACCTAACATTTATCTCTGCTGAATTTCATTTTGTTAGTTTCGGCCCAGTTTTCCAACCTATCAAGATCATTTTGAATTTTATTTCTGGCGTCTAAGGTGTTAGCTATCGCTCCCAGTTCTGTGCCATCTTCAAATCTGAAAAGCATTCCCTCCACTCCATCCAAGTCATTAATAAAGATGTGGATTTTCTGGCAGAAATGGTGGCAGCTCCACCTACTCCCCTGCTACCGAAGTGCCAAATCAGGGTGGCATAGAGGGCAGCCCTCTCCTTAGTGCTAGCCTCCCTGACCCCAGCCCCTAGTGAAACATAGCCCCACCTCCTCCAGGGTTTTCCCAGTTTCTTTCAGTGGATGTACATCCTGATATTTTGTGTTCCCCAAGGCCAGGACTGCAGCTATGACTGATCACAAAAATCATGAGAAAGGAGGCCAGCTTGTCCGTAAGGGCTAGGCACAATCTGGGCCAAATCCAGCCTACAATTATTTTTTATGAGGCCCCGTTCCATTTCCTCAATCTTGCCTGTGGATTCAGTCCTTACCCTCCTCCAGAGCTGAAAGAGTGAGCTCAGAGGAAGCCAGTGGAGATGAGGGCGGCCACTCAAGGATAAGAGATGGATCCATATCAGAGATCCATGAGCTGGACCCTCCTCTCCTTTCCCCGATCCTGGGCACATTCCTTTAAGCACCCAAGCCCAACTCTTATCCACCCCGCCAACCTTGTATGAGTTTGCAAAGTGGCACATGGGAGGGGGAAAGTTCTCCACCCTTGGCTCTAGTCGATTATGATACCACCTAGATCTAAAAAGGACCTGCCCCAAACCTAGGGTGGCCGCCTATGCAAATTTTTAAGAAACACTTATGAAAAATACATGTTGCAGGGTCTGCATTGGTGCCTCGCCTAGCCAAGTGTTCCTTAAAAATGTGCATAGGTGGCAACCCTACCCGTACTATGGAAAGAGAAGACTGCAGTAGACATTTTAGATGGAGCAGCCCCTGCTATTCCCCTCAAGGTGAAGATAATCTAATTAGGACAGGAAATTATTTACTTATTTAAATCTCCACCCCCTCACCCTTCCCCTAAGGCTCAGGGCGACTTACATCATCACCATTTATGACTCACGCCATCTAATTTAGATCACTGATAACTAGGATTTTGTTCCTCCTTTCAGTCTTTCAGCCACTTCTCACAGACCTGAAACTAAACCACAGTCTGTAGAGAGAAGTAACTGTTTGCTGAGCAGTGAAGTCTTATGGTGGGGGCAAACGGCACTCTGTCCCTCACCTAACGGCTTTGAGGGAGAGGCCGCCAAATGCAGAACTGGCCTTAGAATTTGCAGGGCCCAGTGCAGAGATGAACTGTGGGGCTTCTAGTGTCCTTTCCCCTATTGCCTTGCCTCTGTGGGGTCCTAGAGATGGTCATGTTTGGGCCCCGCTGGGAGGGAGTTGGGGGCCTGCTCCCTGCCCTAGTGAAATTGGGGCTGCTACAAGGCCCCTAGAAGTACAGACTATAGCAGCATCCAGGGTGGTCACTTTGTGGTACACTACAATTTGATACTGAATACTTTGTATATTGTATCATTATATTTTATTATAATTTTATGGTTTTAATGATTCGGCCATGGCGAAAGCCCACGCCATAATAAAATGCTTTGACTTTGACTTGTGGTAAATCCAGCCCTGATCGAATGAGTCACCTTATATAATGGCAGGAAACCCAATGGTTCTTATCTGGTAGTCCCAATCCAGCCCACCCCCCACCTACGCCCCTAGTGATCTCAACAGCAGTTGGCGTAGGCCGATCAGTAAAGATTTGGAGTTGAAAGGAAGATCCCTATCAAATTCCGAATGCAAATATTTGAGGCGATTGGTTTTGTTTGGGATGCAGTGGATACAAAAAGCTATTTGCTTTCCACTTGGTTCACTGAACCAAATATTCATTTGGGTACAGGCATTTAGATCATTTCATCCAGTTTGATGTTTTGTGTGCGGGGTGAGGGTTAGGGGGGGTATTTGGGGTATTTTTGACACTTCGGTGGTGTTATTTACCTTGCTCTGTGTGTGCATGTGTACATACGTGTATGTGTGTACGCATGTGTGTGTGTGTGTGTGTACACACAGAGCACCTAGCATCCCTAGAACTAAGTCCTGGTGAACACATGCATCACCCAGGCAGAGGTCTCCTCAGAACATAAGCACGTAAGAAGTGCCATACTGGGTCAGACCAACGGTCCATCGAGCCTAGCATCCTGTCTCCGACAATGGCCAATCACGGGGGCCTGGGAGAAGCACCCAACAGGCTACCATGCTATTCATTCCCTATGCGTCATCCCCAGGCTCCCGACAGTAAAGGATTTTGTTCCCCAATCCTATCTGGCTAATAGCTGCTAATGGAACTATCTTCCAGAAACTTGTCCAAACCTCTTTTAAACTCAGCT
>QEPC01014394.1:593694-624681 GCA_003113815.1 Sphenodon punctatus | reverse complement strand
CCCTGTCCCTATCCATCCCTGGCGTCCCCAACTCCCCTATCCACCCTGTCCCTATCCACCCCCGGCGTCCCCAACTCCCCTATCCACCCTGTCCCTATCCATCCCCCGTGTCCCTAACTCCCCTATCCACCCTGTCCCCATTCACCCCCACGATCCTGGTCTCCCTTAGCCATCCCATTTCCTTATTCACCCTGTCCCCCTATTCACTCTATCCCTCCCCAGTGTCCCCATCCATTTGAGTGTTCTCGCTCCCCTGTTCACCTCATTTCCAAGTTCCAACCTCTCCGTTACCGTCCTGTTCACCCCATCTGTTATCCCCCTCATCTCCATCCTCCCTGTTGCCCTCCCTCACGGATTACCCCATCCCAAACCTCCCTGTTGCCCTTCTCCTCTCCAGCATCCCCATCATGCCCCCCGTTCACCCCATTGTCCGCATCCCCATCATCTCACTCCCACCCCATTTCCAGCCTCTCAATTGGCACCTTGAACTTCCTTGTCGTCCTCTTTGTAAGCCCCCAGTCGTCGTAACACATTCTCATCTTCTCCATCCCAGTTGTCCTCCCCATCCAATCTTTATTGTCCTTAACAATCTCACCCTGTTCTTAGGTGTCCCCATCCTTCCTGTACCGCACCCTCAACCAACTCCTGTCCCCACCATTCCCAACCTCCCCATCATTTCTCCACACAACACTTCCATCGCCCAGAAGCACCCTCACCCATATGCTAGGTACACTGCCTCTCTTACCCATTCTCTCAGCCCTGTTGGCATCCACATCCCATTCCTGCCTTTCCCATTATTCCTCCACATAGCCCCATCCTCGCACTCAATGCTCTGTACCCTCCATCATCCTGCCATGTAACTCCATCCCCTGTACCATGCCCATAACCCTCCTCTCACACATAAATAAGATCAGGATGTGAAACTTGGTCTCACGATTGCTACTGAATCCAGACAAGATGATGGCTGGTGTAAGCCCTGTGACCTGGGGAACATATGTATTTATTTATTTTACAAAATTTATACCCCGCTCTTCCTGTCACAGGCAGCCCAGAGCGGCTAACAACAATAAAATATATAAATATAATATAAAACAATTTAAAACATAATATTCATAATAGGGGAAAAACCCACTCCACCCACCCAATGGAGGCCTGTCATTGATGGGGTTGCAGCCTCCTTTGGTCACTGGTTCACAGCCTTGGATCGATTCTGGCACCTGGAACCTCAGGTTGCAGCAGTGACTAGGAGTGCTTTTCGCTGGCCCCATCTGGTGAGAAGGCTGCAACCCTTTCTATCCGAGTAGGATCTGCCCACAGCCATCCATGCTTTCATAACCTTGAGGCTAGACTAGTGCAGTGCGTTCTGCATGGGGCTACCCTTGAACACTTCAAGAGCTGCAGCTGGTGCAGAACATGGTAGTCTGCTTGCTGATGGGAGGTCAGCAAGACCACCTGCATTTTGGACTCTGCACTGACTTCCAGTAGCTTCCAGGAGCAATTCAAGGTGCTTGTATTGACCTAACAATCCCTGAAAGGCTTGGCCCCTCTGTATCGGAAAGCCTGCCTTCTCTCCTGTGCTCCATCACCCTCTTTAAGGGTGCAGTGCAGAATGCGACCACCCGCCTCCTCTCGGACGGGTCGCCAGGACCACCTGTGCTCCGGGCTCTGCATTGGTTGCCAATAGCGAGCCGAGCCCGGTTCAAGGTATTGGTGTTGATCTATAAGGCCCTTCACGGTCTGGGCCCCTCATACCTCAGGGACCTCCGCGCCCCAGAGCGGCTCCTTCGGTCTGGCGGGGGTGCCTTCCTGGAGGTCCCCCGTGTTAAGCGGGGGGCCACAATGGAGAGGGCATTCTCGGTGGCCGCACCGCGCCTTTGGAATTCCCTCCTGGAGGAAGCTCGCCTGGCCCCAAGCCTTTTAACATTCTGGCGAGTTTGTAAAACCTGGCTGTTCGCCCAGGCCTTGTGGGAGGGTGGGCTAGTGGGTTTTTATCCTCACCCTTCTTTATTATTTGTTATAATTTCTTGTCCTTCCCTGTTTTAATTGTTAAGATTTTTATGATGGTTTTAAATATTTTAAATGTTTTTATGTGAAATTTATTAGCCGCCCCGAGCTGTGTGCAGGAGGGGCGGGGTATAAATGTATTAAATAAATAAATAGATAAATAAATTTAAGATAGCTGAAAACAGGCTCTTGCTAGTTCCATTGTTGCTCCAAGTTCATACAGCTAAGGCCTGCAGTGAAGCATCCATTACTTTGTAAAGCGCCAGGTACATTGCTGGCACTATATAAATGCTTGCTAATAATAATAATAAATAACATTCTTGGTGGCTGCCACACAGCTCTTGGAACTTCCTTCCCTTGGAAGTTCACCAAAGTCCAAACCTGAGCATCTTCCAGAAGCAGTGTATGACTTTGGCCAGGCATTTGGTGGGTGGGGATAAGCTGTAAGAAAGGCATGAGTTGGTTTTTTTAGGGAGTGGTATACCTAGATCAGATTTTATTTTATATTGTTGATGTATTTTATTTCTCTTTTATGTGTTTTATGCTGTGCCAAATAAAAAATGTAGATAGGGTAGAATCATGGGACTGGAAGGGACCCCAAGAGTCTTTGAGTCCGACCCCCTGCTTGGTATAGGATCTGCCAAATACGTAAACCATTCCAGACATATGCTTGTCCAGCCTCCTCTTAAACTCCTCCAATAATGGAGAATGCACAGCATCCCTAGGTAGCATATTCCATTGCCTGATTATCCTTGCAGTCAGGAGGTTAATTATTATTATTAGGTTATATATTGCCAGTAATGTGTATTGTTCATGTATCTGTACTATTCAGCAATGTAATGAACGGCCGTCAACTAGAGAGAACTCCCTGCTTGTGGAGGGTTTGCACTCTAGGAGAACAAGGGAGTGGGGAACGTAAGGAGACGCAGGGATACATTCACAAAGTTGAATGAAAGGGCAGTAAAGGGAACATCATTCCCTGGAGTTCAGTTTAAACCTGCCTTCCTTCACATTGTGCCCATTACCTCGTATCCAGTCTCCAGAGCAACGGACAATTGTTCTCCATCTCTTTGTGACAGCCTTTTCTGTACATCTCTATATCTATACGTTTGCTAGCTAGGCCAAGGGTTGGTCTTGCAATGGGGAAAATGGGCCCAGGGCTGTATGCCGCCATTAGTCAGCACAAAAAATATACTTGCCGGGGCAAGCAGGCAAGTGAGTTTTCACAACACAACCCTGGTTCTTGTATCTCCACCCTCATTCCTTAGAATGCTTTCCTCCAAGAAATTTTTTTTCTTTCAACCTCTCCTGATTTGTGTTCTAAGTCCTTTATCATCTTTGTTACTCTCCTCTGCATCCTCCAACTTTTCTATGTCCTTAAAATGGGGTGCCCAATTTGGAAAGCAGTACTCCAACTAGGGCCTAGTCAGAGTTGAGTGGAGTGATGCAGTGACTTCTGTGTCTTACATACAGAACATCTTTCTGCAGCCTAAAATGGTATTGGCCTTCTTTGCAATAGCATCACACTTGCTGACTCACCACTACTCAGATCTTTTTCTGCAGTACTACTGCTGATTCAGTTATCCTCCATTTTGCATTCACAACTTTACTTTTTCTGCCCCACATGCATTACTTTACGTTTGTCCTTATTGAATCTAATTGTTTGCAGCTCACTTTGAATTTTTATCTTGTCTTCTAGAGTGTCTGCAAATCTTCCCAATTTTGAGTCATTTGCAGATTTCACAAGTATTTTTTCTATTTCAAGCCACTGATAAAAACGTTGAACAGACCAGGACCCAGAACAGACCCCCGTGAACCCTTGTTTGAGACAGCCTCCCAATCTGACATTGATCCATTATTTATTGCTGTTTGCTTGCCATCGTTTAACCAATTGTTAACCAAATGTACTGAGTAGTTCCATCTACGCCAGATTTCTTGAACTTCCCTTTGAGAATATCATGTGGAACTCTGTCAAAGTCCTACATTTCTTACTAAACCCCAGGTAAATCATATCCACTGTGTTTTCCTTATCCACCAAACAAGTTATCCTGTCAAAGAAGTACATTAAGTTGGTGTGGCAGGATTTGTTCTTAATAAACCTATGATGGCTGCTAGAAATCATCCCCCCACCCCTTTGTACTCGGGATGCTTTCAAATTGAGTTGAGTGTCTGGAAAGTTATTAAAGCAAATTATGAAGTATTCAAACTGGCCAGACTATAATTTCCTGGGTCTTCCATTCCCTCCTTTTAAAATATGGGCATTATGTTTGCCTTTCTCTGCTCTTCTGGGAGATAGCCTGCCAGGGCTTGGCAAATATAATTTCCAGTGGCTCTGAGATTTCATCAGCTAGTTCCTTCAATGTGTCGGTGTGCATTTCATCAGATCCTGCTGACATTTGTTCAGGTTAGACAGGTGTTCTTCAACATGTTTTTTACTTATGTTTATCCCTTCTACCATTATGCTGGCGACTTAACCAAACTGATCACAGTTCACCTTTTTTATGACGACTGAAGCAAAGTAGGCATTGAGCAGCTCTGCCTTCCTTGTGCCTTCTGTTCAGAGCTTGCCATTTTTGCTGAGCAGCAAACCCACGGTTTCCTAGCTTTTTTGTCTGATGTTTATAGAACCCAATTTTTGTTGTTTTTTCACTCTTGTCAGTTGCAACTCATTTTTGTGCCTTGCCTTTCTGATTTTGTCCCCACGCATTCATGCTATATTACTTTCCCTTCCATTTCCTGTATTTATCTTTTTTATTATTTTCAAGCAGGTAAAAAGTTCCTTATGCAGCCTCCTCAGTCTTACATTGATTCTTTCTATCTTTCTTTGGATTGGAATAGCTTTTACTTGAGCTTGCCTTGAGGGAGCTGTCAGCCCTCTAACTTTTTCATCTTGTGATACATCTGTCAATAAGATGTTACCTACTATATTCTGAGTTCGTTGAAGTTTGTGGTTTTGAAGTTGAGTGTCTTTGTCTTGTTCCGTTTGTGTTCTCCCCCCCCCGAACTTGAACCAGCTTCCTCACTGAAATCTGTCCTATCTGGGAATGCTTGTTATTTTAGATGCATAGACAATTGGATGTGACCCCCTTCGCCCCCCCCAGCCACAACATTGTGGTCTTCGCTTCATAGAACAGTGTATCCTAGAAATGCCTGCTGATGCTACTCTTGTAGTCCATGCCAAAACTTCAAACTTCACTTTTTTGAAGCAAACTGAAAGTTCAGTAGCAACTTCGAGTAATGTAAAAAAATTGACTTGAATTAAAGGAATTAATAATGTAATCCATACAACATTCCTTAAAATATGTATTTTTAATGTAAAATTCAGTTTGTTTTAGGACAAGGTGGCCTTGGGCCCAACGTGGCCCATGGCTGTTTATTTACTCCCTTTCCAGCCCATGGATCCAGCCCTTACCCACAAGCACTGAAAGGTTGAGCTTGGGGGAAGGGAGCAGAGCTGAGGGGCATGCCCTTGATGATAGGAGAGAGATCTATAATCTGGATTTCCACCCCCACCCTGAACACATTACTTAAGCACACCTCCCAACTCCTATCCTGCCCATGGAGCTTGTACTCACTGTCAAAGTTGCATGTGAGAGGGGAAAGGTCTCCCACCCTGGTTTTAGGCTGTTACCTAAATCTTTAAAAACGTATAGTACACTCATACTTGATTGGTTAGTGCATTTGTATTGAAAATTGTCAGATTAACAGCTGTACAGAGGGACAACAGAACCTTTGAGGAGCATTTCAGAATTTGAGTATACTCAAGATCATTGGAAAGATCAATTTTTCCTTTACAACTCCTTGTGTCCAACACTGCTGCAATTGCTCAGTTCACTGAACTTCATTTATTAGACGATCAAAAAAACCTTAGGTTTAAGAGGAGTGAAGACTTAAAAATTCAACCCTGCTCCAGAAAGCATGGAAATTGTAAGTTAAGGCTCCTGCCTTAACCTGCACCCCATGTAAGCAGTAAAGACATTGTACAGTCTCACATGTATGCTTGCTTACAAGTTAGGCTCAATGCACCCACATTTTGCATTGGTCTTTCAGCTTCAGTCCTCTTCAGGTTGAGGCCAACACTGAAGCTGGGGACAGCAATCTCCTCCTCACCCCAGTATTATGGAATTAATACTATTCTCCACTGTAGCCTGTACAGGTTTCTCCCCTACCCCTGACTGCCCCAAAGGTTTGTCCTCCCGCATATACACCCTCCTAACATGTGGCTGCCCATTGCCAATAGACACTGCTCTGCTCCCCACACCTCCTAGTCTTGTCTCCCAGTACACATCCCGTACCTATATGCACCTCCCCAGTGCTTGGATGCCCTGTTCTCCCCAACCCAACTGAAAGCACACATGAAAAACATACATACACTTTACCCCCATCCATGGCATGCCCCCCCCCCCTTCCCCAAACCTTGTCCCTGAATACACATCACCCATCGCTTAGCCTTCTCCCCTCATATATACTCCCTCATTGCTTGGCTATTCCCTCCCCATACAAACACTGGTCTCCAGCCTTCTCTGTGAATATACATCACCCACCTCTCAAGATTGTCCCCCAGTATACATCCTTCCTAGCACCTGTTCGCCCGTTGCCAGTTTCATACACTTCCCCTTGCCCTCCAGCCTTGTCCATGTGTACACATCCACTCACCCGTGTCTCCCATAAACACTTCCCCCAGCATCTGGCTGCCCCCTCAGGATACAGACACTTCCCCCTTCTGCCTGTCTGCACCCAGTCTTGTCTCCCTGTACACATCCTGCATCCATCAACCTTGTTTCCCCCATATACAGCCCCCTGGTACTCAGCTGTCCCGTTTTCTCCATCCCAAATGAAAGCACATATGGAAAGCAGGAAGTCAGGGGGCAACAAGCTGCTTACTGCTGTCCCCAGCTTCGGTGTTGCCACCAGCCTGCTGAGGAAGAGAATTGGGGCTGAAAGACCAAGGCAAAGTGTGGGTGCATGGAGCTCAAGTTGTAAGCGTGCACAAGACGTCTTTACTGCTTACATCGCGTACAAGTTAAGCCAGGAGCCTTAACTTACAATTTCCATGCTTTTTGGAGCATGGTTGAATTTGTAAGAGCCTTAACCCCTCTATTAAACAGAAGGTTTTTTGATCCTGCAATATCCAGGGTATTTTAAAGGGGAATACACTAAATTCCCCCTTCTACAACAGTATCAGTGTGGAAAAAATGCTGACTTTGGTGGGACTTTTAAGAACAGGACTTCTTAAAAAAAAAAAATAATAATCAAGCTGCGTTTAAGCTTCATGGGGGGACCAGCAGCTGCCTCAGGCCTCCTAAAACAGCATTTATCTTTGCGGCACTCCGAGAGAGAGGAACCAGCCCTCTCACCCAACCTGTACCAGCATTCTGCGCATGTGTGATGTAACTTCGCACGTTCACTTTCTCCATTGGACAACACAGGAGTTTCAAAACATCATAACTTAAAAACTACCTGATGGATTTTAAAAATTCAAACACAGGAAGTGACTGGAATGCACACTCAAAGTTTCTGACACCTCTACACCTCCAGACATAAAACTTTAAACACGTTTTTCTCTGCCAACAGAAATGGTGGCAAAATGCAGGGAGAAAGTTCTGTTTCCAGTTTTTAAATTCCTGAGTCAGTCATTTTGCAATGGATCTTTCTGTAATTTTAATAGCTTCTATCCCTTACCAAGCGAACCTCTCTACAAAATTTCAGTGATAGGATAAATCATCAGAGTGCAAGCTGCCTTCACTATAGAGCTCTATAATTACCAATAGTTCCAAAAAAGTGCTGCTAGTGGAATTATCAAAATTTAATTAACCTGATAAATGCTTCTATGCAAACTACTGAGTAGATCAGTATTCTTGCAAGTCAGACTGAAGTTCTCAAGGCAGTTACTTAAAATTCACCTCTACTTGCCCAGCTTATCCATTCTATTTACTTTGTTATATTGTTTTGTAGCATGGAGAGCAAACCATTTATTCCACCACAGTAATTTGTTTTCCCCCTCATTTAGTACATGCATTTAAATCATCTTATGTGATTGCGTTAAATGGTTTGCTTTTTGAAATGCTGAGGAAGGACGCAGTAGATATTTGCTGTTTGACTCTTGAGTGACTTCTTGTCTCCCACTGTTTGGTAGGTGGTGCTGTAGCATCTGCTGTATGGAATCTTGTTCCATAGCATGGAAGAAGAGGAAGGACTACACCAATTGCAACTGTTGGTATGTAACTTTCCTTTGGAGAAACCTGTAAAGCAAGCATTTATGAATGAAATCTTATCTCAGAAGGATGGGAGGGAACTGGAATGAAGGAGGTTAAGCAGGAGCAAGTGCTGGTTGGCTAGAAATGCTGGTGCCCCACTGTCTTCTGCCCCTCCCTTCAACTGCAATAATCCCTACTGAGCATCCATGGGGAAAGGACCCCTAAGAGAGAAACAGCATTCTCGCCTCTCCTCCTCCTCTTTCCCCCCCCCCCCTCCCGAATATGCTAGGAGACACGCTGACTCTCAGGGGACAGAGTGAAGAGGGATTCCCAAAACCCCCTGTCATGCTGAGGTGGGAGAGGATTTCCTGAAGGACAAAAGATGGAGATAGAATCTACCCAGGAATGGAGCAAGCACAACACAGGTGGTGGGGCAGCCAAGGAAAGTCTTACCCCACCCCACCCCCCCAAAAAAAGAAGCAGCCAAAAGTAAAGCAGATGAATAAACATGGCTGTAAATATATGTATATAAATAATTCACCAGCCAGGGGAGACAGAGCAGTTGCCAGGATGGGGCATGCAGAGGAGTGGTCCTGTGACTGTAAAAAAAAACCACTTGCCTACTCCAACAGTATGCTTTTTACAAGAAAGCAAACAAGTGGATTTTTTTATAGCCCTGCAAATTGAAACCAGTCATTTTTTTCTTTTTTATTGACTGAATAAAGCATTGTCTTGTATTCAGCTGGATGGCATGGTCTGTAATGTGATACTTCTTGAAAACTGCATTCAGTCAATTCCAAAATTTCAAGAAATGTTTTGGGTTTCAGTGGGCAGAATCTTTCTGAATTTGTGAGCTAGAGACAAGTATGCCTTTTAGAATTTTTTCCTGTGTACCAAAGTTCAACTTGTGTCACTGACTCCTCACAACCAATAGAATTGTGTCTGGTAAATTAGTCATAAAGCAAAGGATTGTGATTGGATCAGCTGTCTCTGATGTCAGAATGACCCTGCTTCAAATGTATGAGTTGACTTCATTCTGAAAGGCTCCATGACAGGTGGGTGGATGGATGCTTGATTGGCCATTGGAGTTTGTGGTAGGAAGTTATGTGGAGCTTTTAGAATGGGCAGCAGCTGAGACTAGATGAACTGGGGAGGACAATATTTAAATGTAGCTTGCTCTAGGAACCAATTTCCTTTGATTTTTGTCTTGGTCTCTGCTGCGAGTTTCAACCACATAAGTCTGCAGCCCAGTATTAGATCATGAATCTATGACCTGGAAGGGAGGCAAATGTGACAGGTTTTTTTTAACCAGCATAGCAAAACGTTCTAGGTTAGTCGGGGGTGGGGGCACTTTCAAAATGAGGACAAGCACCAATGGCCGCATTGAACTTAAGACCAGGAATGCTTAAAAGGTGCACTCAAGGAAGAGGAGGGTCCAGTTCATGGATCTGTGTCATGGATCTATTTGCTACCCTTGTGTGCATGCCCTCATCTCTGCTCCCTTACACTGAGCTGAGTCTTCTAGTGTTTGGGGGTAGGAACTGGATCCAGCGGCCAGATCCATGAATTGGAAGAAGACCACATAAAAACTAGCCATGGGCTGCATTTGGCCCCTGGGCCTGAGGTTCCCTCTCTCCTGATTTTCTGCCCTCCCCCTTTTTCCACCCCTTAACACTCCCATCCCCATTTTCTATCAAGCCTGTGCAGTATATCTTAAATATTTTTCTTTGGCGATCTCTTTATTGGACCAACTGTGGTGAGAATATACATGCTTTCTGGTCACACAAAGCCCTTCTCAGGCATGTAGCAAGTCAGAGATAGGTTCAAGTCAGAAGTTCCTCGATCTACAGCAGGGGTGGGGAACCTTTCCTATCCCAGGGACCACTTTGAAAATAGTACAAGCTCCGCAGTGCTTGTGGAAGTTGAAGGTGGAGATGTGATGTGTGCTCAGGAAGAGGGTCTCTAGATTATGTATCTCTGTCATGGATCTGTCCCCTATCCTTGTGTGCATGCCCTCATCTTTGCACCGTTACCCTGAACTCGGTTTTCCAGTGCTTGGGGGTAGGAATTGGATCCAAGAACCAGATCCAGGAACTAGAAAGAGGCCATGTAAAAACTAGCCATGGACCACATTTGGCCCCTGGGCCTGAGGTTCCCCACCCCTGGTCCTAGGGGATTGTGAGAAATTTTGAAGAACCTAACAAAGCGTGGCAGTCAAGATGGCAAATGAAATTCAGCATAAAGTAGTGCAAGGTAATGTGTTGGGGAAAAAACCCACTCAAAATAGTTGATACATAATCTAGAGACCCTCTTCCTGAGCACACATCACATCCCCACCCTCAACTTCTATGAGCACTGCAGAGCTTGGGACTTTTCATTTGCTCTTCATGGGAGAGCCCCCTAGTGGAGTACAGCTCATTATAAATGTCTGCCCAGTCTACGTGATGGCAGTTGGGAAAGGAAACCAGAGGTTAGGTTTTATTGAGAAAAGAATAACTTATTGTATACCTCTGTGTTGAATAATTTGCTCTGTTTGGTCACCTCATTATAAAGTATTTTAGAAATATTAAGGTATGTAAAGAGTTCGTATGAGGAGGGATGGAAGGGGATTTTAGACAGGAGATTGGTGAGAGGAAGCACGATTAAAATTGGTACAGAAATGGTTGAATGTGTGTGTTGACTTGACCTTTTAGTATTAATATACTGGTTGTTTTCTAGTGGAAGAAGTAAAAAATGACTCCATTATTAAAGCCTGCAATTCTTAAACCTCTTACTTGTGAGTAGTCCCATTGAAGTCAATGGGACAACACCAGAGTAAGTGGTTTGAGGATTGCAGGTAAACTCACTTTCTGGGTAGTCTAGCTTCTTTTGTTTAAAAACAAAGCAAAACTACAAACGTTTTTAGCCCTTTCATTTGTGATCTCTACGTTCTGTATGCTGTTGACTAACAAGTCTCTTTTTCCCCCCTGCTCAGCAGGACACAATGTTTGTACGTGGATTAAAGAGAAAATGTTTTGATGGTGAAGAAGATATTGAAGGAACTCTGGCTGGTTTTAAAGCTCTTCCTTCATATAATCTTCAGCGCCAGTCGCTGCTAGATATGTACCTGGTTAAACTTCAGCTTTGCCACATGCTGGTAGAACCTAATCTCTGTCGTTCAGTGCTTATAGCCAATACGGTACGACAAATCCAAGAGGAAATGACCCAGGATGGGACTTGGCAGATGATAAGCACACAGAGTACAGGACAGACTTCTCTCGACCGTCTGGTTTCAACAGACATCCTTTGTCGTTCATCCAAGGAACAAGTTGAAGGAAAGCTTGTTCAAGGCTACAGTAGCTTCCCTAAAGACTTTGAGGATACCCAGTCACAAGAGAGTTCAGAAATCTTATCAACAGTTACTTCAGGACAAGCTCCAAGAAGCCTGCAGAGTAACATGTGGGAAATTGAGAACCCTCAAGAGAATAGAGGAAACTTTCAGAAATCACTAGATCAAATATTTGAGACCTTGGAGAATAAAACTCCAGATTCTGTGGAAGATCTTTTTTCAGAAGTTGACAATTCTTACTATGATCTTGATACGGTATTAACAGTAATGATGGGCAACACCAAAATGGGACACTGTGATGTACTGGAAACCTTTCCTTCCCAAGCACCTACAAATTCGAACTCTAACTGTAAATCTGACCTGAACGAGCTTGATCATATTGTGGAGATCCTTGTTGAATCCTGAAACTGCTGAATTTAGAGGAAACAAAAAATCTTGTCAAGGAAGCAAGGACTTGTCAAAACAAATGTTCATATAATTTATCCTACCAAATCTGGACATGTATTTTACACACACAAAAATTATGCTTCATATTGCAAAATATGAATTAACCATTCTTTAAAGTTCATAAACATCATATTGCAAAATATGAATTAACCATTCTTAAAGTTAACATGCAATTTGTAGTGTCAGTTCCAGTCTGTTGTCCATTGAAATGTAAGTACATCTTGTAAATGATAAGTTGGGGGCCCAAGGCTTTCACAACTGGTCTCCTTTGCCCACCTATCCTGTGTCTTCCCTTTTCCCCTTCCTCCATCCCCTATTCTGTGCAGTAAAAATCCTAGGGAGGTTGGATAGATAGTTTTCCCCTTTCATTCTGATCCACGGCTTTCTTTTTCCTCTTCGTCTATTCTCTCTGTGTTCTTCACAGGGCTCTTAAAGAGCAGTATGCAACCCGTTCTCAGCTAAAGTTTTCTGTCGCTTGTTTGCTATAATCTTTGTATAAATATAGTCTAAAGGGTTTATCGATGTTTAGATTTTTCCAGCTATTTTCCTAAAATATATTTTTGCTACAAACGGTCTTGTCAGCTGCTTATTCAGTAACTTTTTATCGTAAATACTTGCAGTTGATATATTTTTGGAAGACTTCTCAAGAAGGGACTTCTTTTTTTAAAAAAAAAAGAAAGAAAACTGACCTACCTGATGTAGTTCGGTAAGGTGTGTAAATGTAAATATACGTTTTTATACTCTACATTAAAACGTAAGAGCTGTTTTCATGATTCTAGTTTCTAGAGTAGTGTTTTACTAAATTGACAGGTACATGTTTTGTACAAGTTGTACTTGAGAATCATTACAGGAAGAGCTCTGACCAAGCTGCAGAAGCTCCCAACTAGCTAAATGCAATGACACTTCAGCTGAAGCCGTGGTTTTTGTTACCTTCAAGCATAAATTATGTTGTTTTTTTATTTATGTATATTTATATGTAAATGTCATCAAGTAAATTGTTTACTGAAATTTACCATCAAATATTTGTCCATATACAAAAAACTACCTTGCACTAACTACTATGAAAAGTGTTGCAGGGGCCTTTCAATCTCTTGGTGTGTTCCAGTCTGTTTTGTCTAAATCTGACTGCTCCACTATTAACCAAGGTTTTCTTGTCAGCTGGCTTTTATAAGCATCAGCTAGCAGTGCTTATTGAAACAATTCTGCATTCGTTATAGAGTGTATGTAATGCATCTAGTTCCTACAAGTCACTTTTTGGGAGTAAATAGATCAAATGTGATACTCTTGCCATAAAATGACCCATTTTCACCTTGGTAAACTGATGCTTGTGAAAGTTAAATTGTATAGTAGGGAAAAGAAATTACTTTAATTTGAAACTGGCTAGGTAGGAAGAAATCTGATCGTGTGGTTGCTTTTGCTAAAATGTCTAATCGAATTAAGTACAGCATGGAGAGAAGAAATCTTTTTTCATAACAATTTTGCCTCCTAGCAGGCAACATTTAATTTTTCCCATTTCTCTTGAAAATTCCCAGATCCTTAAAACAGTGCTTTTAAAGGTCCATTCCAGTTCTTTGCCTTCAAGAATGTCACTTCTGAACGAAAAGACTTCTGTTTTGGGGGTGTAACGTTAGCTAAATCTCTGCCTTAGCTTACAGCTTTAATTATTTAAGTGCTTTTGAAGCAGCTGGTTTAAAAACCAGGTTTGCATAACAAAACATTCCAACCTTGGTAGATGGATGCATATTTTAAACTCAGTTTTGAGTCAAACAAGGCAGTTTGTATAAGTGAATTTTCAGTGGACTTGAAGATGACTTAATGTTTCTTGTGTTAAACTTGAACATGTGGAGACCTTTCAACTGCTAAGCAAATAACATTTTAAAAAAATATGCAGCCTAACATTTAATTCCATTCTAACAGTGAGCTTTCTGTTAAAGAACTCGGTACACAATATACCTCAAGGATATTTGTCATTAAAATTAGCATAGTATAACTGAATTGAAAAGGCCTGGTTCAGAATATTAGTAAAGGGTTTTGGTTGTTGAATACTTAAGAATTTCTAATTTAGAAGGTTATTTGGAACAATACATGAATGAAAAGTGGATGATAACAGCAAGTCATTCTTATTTAAAAGGATACAAGTGTTGTAACCTTTCTTTCTCTTTATTTTATTAAAATAAAAGCCTGGGTTTTAGCTTAATCGTTGTCCAGTGATGTATTAGAAAGCAATGACACACTTCTTCCAAGGCCTAATGATGATGATGCTTGTGGAAACTTGCTTTATGACTCTTCTTGATTACAAAGACCAATCTAGATTGTGCTTATGCATAGTCATTTTGTATCTAACAACATGTGTGGATGTTAGTGTGCTAATAAGTCTGTCTATATAAAAGGTTACCTTTTTTTTTTTAAGGAAAAGTGCAGAAAACAATTTAGTCACAACATGCATCAACACACAAATTCAGTTATAATGTGGTGTGACACATAACAAGATTGCATTACATGTCTGTATTATGCTATAACGAGATTGCACTGCATGTCTATTACAATAACCGAAACAATGATTGTCTCTAGTAGTGTACAGTAGCTTACATGAGTGCATAAAAATATACTGTATCAATTTTAAAAGCTTTGGCACAACTTGAGTATATTCTACAATTGAAAGAATATATCTAGTTTTGTTTTTTCTTTGACCATTTATCCTTAATGAATTAGCTGGAAAGGTATAGTGTGAGTTAGTATGCATCTAGGAAGCTGCACATTCAGGTTGTTCCAACTAGATTCTGAGCTGAACTTTGAAAACGTTAGGGTTTTTTTGAAAATATCAAGTAGCTAAGGTGATGCCTTTTTTGGATGTACACTGCTGTGCTATCCCTTTTGAATGCTGACTAGACTTCCATAATGGACTCTGCAGATTGTTTCAATGCATCAGGCTGCCAATAATGAGTGATCAACTTGAAAATTGTCTGTCTGGAAACTATTTTGGTCATCAATGATTTCATCCTTGCTGTAGTCTGTGAACACCCTGGAATATTTCTTATTTACCGGTCAGTCAGTTGCAGATCAGGAAAGGTGTACATCCTAAACAAGTTTGGTTTTTGCATGACTGTTTCCAGCAGGAGGGTCTGAAACGTATCATGTTGGACCCATAGTAAGTTCTAACCTCTGCACAGAGATTGGGATGAGTTCACTATCCTGTTTTAGGTTTTTTTGCACCGTGTGCTAGAGGAGTCATTCTGGAAGCCTCAAACTCCCTTAGATCTCTGAAGGGTTGTATAAGATGTGAGTAGTGCCTTAATTTTTTTATTTTTATGCCGTGACTACCTTTTTCCTCAAAGTTATAAATGTGGCTGGAAGTTGTGGCTGACATCTAGCCCTGATGCTTCACTCATTTGGCTGACAAGTACACCCCCTTTCTCTTTCTCCTCGCTCTCCCTTCATTTTAGGATTTCAGCAACATAGAGATTTCACGATTGCAAAAAAACCAAACCAGTGACACATCAAACTGGGGCTTACGTCAAGAGGAGGCAAGGATGGTGTTTTCACAGCTGAAACGTTGGGCTGGAAAACATCCATTTGGATACTAAACGCAAATTCCCTTACGTCCTGCTTGATCTCTTTGCCTTTGACACTGACCATGGCCGCCTCCTGGATTCACTTTGCTCCCTTAGCTACTGGGACTCAGTACTTGACTGGTTCTCTTCATTCCTTCAGTGTCTCTCTTACTGGTACCTTCTCCACGTCATTCCCCCTTTCTGTAGGAGTTCCCCACGGTTCTGTCCTGGGCCCTTTTCTCTCTTTACATTCTATCTCTGGGCAAACACATTGAATCTCTGCTTCCAGTATCACCTGTATGAAGATGACACTCAATTCTGTCTCTCTGCCCTCACGCTCTCCCCCTCCATCCAGTCCCATATTGCAGACTTGTCTCCGACAGCTCTGCTTGGATGTCTCACTGCCAACACAAGCTTAATATGGCCAAGACTGAGCTCATCTTCTCCCCCCTTCCCCCCAACAAACATTCCCCTCTCTTTCCTTTCAGTTTCCATTGAGTGTGTCACCATCCAGCCTGTTGCTCAGGTGTGTAAGCCTGGGATTCATCTGATGCCTCCCTCGCCTGCTTCACTCTGCATAATATTGAAAAAATCTGACCTTTTCTTACTTGCTTCCCCTAGCAAAACTAGTTCATGTTCTAGTCCTCTTGCCTTTACTACTGTATCTTCCTTCTTGCTGTTCTCTCCTGCTCTCACCTCGCCCCTCTCACTTCTGTTCTGCTCTGCTCACTTCTCTGCTCTGACCTTGCCCCTCTCAGAACTCTGCTGCCAAGGTCATCCACCTTGTCTGTCGCTTTGACCATGTAGAGCCTCTCCGCACTGCCCTACAGAGCTCCCTCTGCCTGAATATATTCAGCACACGCTCCTTGTCTTTACCTTTTGAGGCTCTTCATGACATTACTCCCCTCCTATCTCTCCCCACTTGTTTCCCCACCACATTCCTGACCAGGAGCTTTGCTGCTCTGCCACCACCTTTGCCTGCTCGCGACTCCCTCAAGCTGTATTTGCCCCTTCTCCCTTGCTGCTACCTGTGCCTGGAACTCACTCCCCGAATATATTCATTCTTTGCCCTCCCTCTTCAAATCCCTCCTGAATCACCACTTCCGCCAGACTTTCCCTAGCTTCTCATTCCCATAGACTCATCAGAAATGTCTCCTCTTCCCTGTAACTATGGTAAGCACGTGCACCTGCAACCTCTTTACTTCATGAATGTATCCTTAGATGTCTTTAGCAATGGGTGGGTGTGTTTTGACCTTGATACGAACACTGATTTGGCCCTGTGTTCATCATGTGGCGCTGTTGAGAGACACAGCCCATCTTGGGGCAAATTGGTGTTTTGCTCGCCACCAGATCTCAGCACTCCAGTACTGCCGCCTCGTTCCCCATGTTTGTACCTGCTAATATACCACGCAAAATCATTAGATATAATGTTGGCCATGTGTTCCGCTGGAACGCAAATTGTCCTTGTGATGCGATGGTGTTCACATTGTGTGTTCAATGGGTGGCCAAATTGGTGTTGGGATTGTTATGGTGCTTACACGTAACAGCCAAACATGTGCTTAGGGGGTTTGACCCGATCTTTGTTACGTCTAAAGACACCCCTTGTCTTTCCTTATGTTTGCCTATCCCTTAGATTGTAAGCCCCTTGGGGCAGGGTGGGACTGGTCTATACTGATTGTATAGGGCCAGGTACATTGCTGGCACTATATAAATAATAAAACGGGGTACTCAGCTGTGCCTTTTCCAGGTTAGTGCTCTGGGGTAGTAGTAAGAGTCATTGAAAATTTGTTCTTAAGCCTGTCTATTGCTCTCTTGACATCTTGTGTGTGTCTGGGTTGCTTTAGCAAGTGCAGGTGAACTAAACCATTGTCCTGGATGTTTTTGTTGCTACAACCAGTTGTACTTTGGGCATTTAAATATTACCCTTATCGTGTGCACATTTAGGATATGCAGTTCAAGCTAGAGTAGCAACATTTGCCTCTTGTACTGTGGTTTTTTTTAATTGTGATCAGGTCACTTTAACGTCTTGCTGCTCCATCTCTCTGTGTTCCCTGATTATTAAATGTTACAGGAACAGAAGATTTGTTTATTTTATGTGCACCATGTGGAAGGAACAACTACTAGTTTTTAAAATCTATTTGAAGTTAATCTTAGAGGCCATAGATACCTTCCAGAATTTCAACAAAATGTACTGGCTTGTGTTCAGGATGTGTTTGAAGGTGATGTCCTTTTTGGTGTCTTCCATAGACTGACATCCTAAACTTTAACCTGATTTCAAAGAAGTGAGAGTTCAGGGTCACTGATGAAAATTTCATGAGTCTTTTCAGGGTTGAAGAACATACTCCACCTCAGGCTAAATTCAATTTTTTTCCCAAAACTTCACAGGCCAGAGCACTTGGAAGGTGGAAGCAGGCACGGCCCGAACCTGGATCTTCCTGGAGGGGGGTGGAGCGCATGGCCATGCCAGGAGAAGTCTGAGCAGTGCTCATTACATTCAATGAGTAACTACATCTTTGTAACTGAGCCAAGCTCGAGCACTTGAGACCTCACAAGTTCATGTATCCTTCTCTTCCTCTGTTTCCTCCACCCTTTGTCTCCCCCACCCCTTGTGTCTCTTAGATTGTAAGCCCCCTGGGCCAGGGATCGTGTCTGTCTTACAACTGTAAAGTGCCAGGTACATTGCTGGCTCTATATAAATGCTTACTAATAACAACAACCCCAGGCCAGAGTGTGGTTGCATTGGAAGTGCTCTTTAGGGCGAGACCCCCGACGATGGTAGCTTCTCCTTACTCACCGTCGCAGTGCTCTCCCCACCCTCACCTCAAGTGGGAAAGGGCAAAGAAGGAAGGTGGGCTGCATTTATGGTGAGATAGGAGAAGCCTCTATGGTTCAGATGGAAGGGGCCCATGGGCCATAGGTTCCCCACCTCTGCTTTTAGAGCCACAAGAGGTCTCTTCAATTGCTTTGTAGGGTGACTAGATATGCAAATTTCAGAGTACATTTATGAGAAATACCGGTTTCAGGGTTGCAGTGGAGTTTATGCAACCCTGTAACCTGTATTTCTCATGTGACCTAAAATTTGCATATCTGGTCACCCTACTTAACTGGCTTTTTCTTGTTTAGCCTTGTTGAAAGATCACAGAACCTCAGTCTGTCCTTAGAAGGCCCAGCCTTATAGGTTTGTTCTAAAGTACTAATGCTAGACTGCCTTGGTTAGACAAAACACCCATAGACTTTAGAGGGAGTTTTGCTCAAGGATCCCAAACTTCTATACACATTTCTTGGGCTGAGTCCAAGGGAATTTGCATGAAATCTGTGTCAACATTGAACATTTGGCTATTCAAATAGGAAGCCACACATGGTTCTTTATAGAATGAAATTATTTTTTAAAATTCCAAACTTACAACTGCACAAGCAATTGTAGGGGAGAGCATGCAAAACAAATGTAACTAGAAAGAAATTACGTTCTTGTGTCCGCTGTGTTCAGGAACCTGTGTTCGTTGTAGGTTTTTTCCCCCATTGGTGGTGGTAGGGAAAATACAGCAGATATGGGTCCTTGCTTATTTTGGAGGATCCTGCTGAGTGTATGCATATAGTAAGCACTGCAATCTGCCATCATCCTACACTCCTAAACAATGATTTGAGATAAGTAACAACTCAGTCTTGGCTGCAGCTTTGGGGCAAGCTTGTTGCACTATACCTGGGCTGGAGAACCTTTTCCTTCCTAAAGGCAAGTTTGAAAATTAGTACAAGCTCTGAGGCCACATAGAAGTTGGTGCAGGGTTGCACTGAAGATGAGGTTCCAGATCATGAATCTGTCCCCTAGCTGTGGGCCACATTTGGCCCCTAGCTCTGAGGTTCCCCCCACTTCTGCACTTTACAGTCATTGAGATGCTATCAGTTTTAAAGTTTTCATTAGTCATAGCTCATGTTTTGGAAGAATTTATATTTGAAAGTTTAATTAAACTTTATCTGGGCATCTGGGAAGGCCTGTAAAAGCAGATAATGCTTTTAACCATAGACCGATAGGTGGGGTCTAAGTGACCCAAGAGGGCGTACAAAAAGAGTTAATAAAACGTTTTTAGCAAACTTATACTACTCCATGACTTCATCAACCATAATGGGCTCAATTGCCCTGTAGTGTTTCATTCCCCCTTCCCTTTGTAATTTTTTTTTATTTAAAGCTTTCGTTCTGATGCTGTTGGGGTTCAGTTTGACCCCAATTGAAGTGTATGGGAAACTGAAAGTACTAAGCACCTAGGGTGCTGGGGGCAATATAGACCCCCCCAAAATGCTGTTTAAGATAAATGTTTATTTAAATGCTTAAACCAGAACCTGTTCTTTCCTTCTTTTCTCACAACAAATGGAAATAGAAGGAAATATAGCATTGTGAATGTTTTCATTAATAACATTTGTGTGTACAAAAATATCACTAACACTTTTGGGGGTCTGTTATTCCCCAAGTAAAGAACCACTTTACAAACATAAATTGAGTTGTTGGTGTGAACCTTCAATGCTGTTTTTTTCATCATAGCTGCTTGCAGAGTTTGTTTTGAAAAATACCAATCAGCTGTATGGGGTTGTTTGGACCCCTCCATTTACTTAAGTGACCCTTTTTGCCAGTAAGGGTTAACATTAAAACCTGTTTGCAAGTATCTAAAGGCAGATCAGGAGACTCCATGGAGCCATCTCAGAGGAATAAAGTGTGCTAATGATGCCTCTATTTACATGCTAAGTGACCCTTTTTGTCAGTAAGAGTTCATCATTAACATTAAATTGACCTGTTTGCAGTAGGTTGCTATCTAAAGGCAGATATCAGACTTCATAGAGCCATCTCAGAGGAATACAAAGATAATTAGATAAAATCACTGATTGTTTGGTAAATACTTGGCGCCCCTGTGGAAAACTCAGCTGCTATTCCTGTGTAGTTGGTAGTGTTAACATTGTGGGGTATTACTGACCCCTGCTGCCTTTTGTTTCATTCCTATTCCTGTCCTCCTCCCCCCCCCCCCCAACAAAATCTTGATAGTGTGAATTTTTTTCTAGACAGCTGTTGTCCTTTTCAAATTACCCCCCTTGTGCTTGTTTTTAAATTATTGCTTAATTGGGGTCTATTTGACCCCAACACCGGATTAGTACAGTGGGCATGTCCAACTTGCTATGGTTAAATGTTGCTGGAGGTAGTGCTGTTACAACCAGCTATATTGCAAATGGAGCATGACAAATGGTTAGCTATGGTTAGGCCATTAGTAAAATCAGACCAATTCGAGAAGCTCATGTGGGGCTGGGATTATTTGTAGCACTAAAATAAAAAATACTTATGAAGTCATAAAGCTGTGAATATTTTGACAATGGTGTTGAACTGAGGTGTTGAGATCTAAAAGATGATAATACCAAAAGCTAATTATTTTCACCTACAGTGTAAACTGGGAGGGTAAGGTAAGAATTGATGTTACAACTTAATAGATATAAACCTTAATGAAGCATATAGGTGGGGGGGAGGGGTTCCCCCCTGCATTTTATGAATTTTTAAGTTTTTATATTATTGTTCACTGCCCTGGGCAAGCCCAGAAAGAGCAGAAGGGGTGGGATTAAAATGTTATATAAAATAAAAATAAAATATAAAATTAACCCATTGTTAGAGATGGCAGTGAATGTTTTCAGCAGTTTAAAATGTGATATTTTACACAGCTGTTTTAGCACACACTAAAATGTTGCTCCAAACTTCTATATAGCCCCATTGTCTTTCCAGCTTCTATAGTAACTATTTTCTCACTTGTGGAAACAAATAATTGACTCTTTGAAATTGCCTTTAGAAAAATCCTAGGCTAACATGGTCACTTTTGCAGTTGCTATACTGTATATTACATCCAGCTTTACCTGGTCTTCATCCATTAGACCATTGGCTGGGGCTGTTCCTGGAAGAGTGGGTCTCAGATACGTCTTGAGGGACATCCTGGAAGTGGGATCTAGGTCTGTTAGGGAATGGGACTTGTCAACAATATTTCTGTTGTTGCTTTTTGGAGGTTTGCTTTTTGGGGTATTTTATTTTTTGGCCAGATTAAAAACAAAATCTAAATTCTCAATGGATCAACTTCCATACGTAGCAAGCTATTGTACTAAATTATTTTTGATGCAGGTGCCTGATCATTGACTGAGATAAGCTTGTCAATTAAATGAATCAGTTATCCTTGTCCCTAGTCAAGTCCCTTTTGTATGAAGAATGCTGTTTCACTATGTCCTCCCTATCCAAACCATCTATATCCCTGCTTGTTTTGCGGATAGCCCATAGTAGAGATCAGGTGATACTTGTAGGTTACCCCTAGCTGTCTGGTTGAGGCTGCTGTCTAATAGAAGGTTGTTTTATCTTTAATGTAGATTCTTCTGTCCAACTGATCCTGGTCACCATGATGGAGAGGGAAAGTATGATTGGGGAATGAAGCTACCCTCAGAGCTGCCACAGTCCCTCTGAACAAACTCCATGTAGCAGATGGACTGTGGGGGAGGGGGAGTTATGGAGCAAGCCATTCTAAGTGGCATGTTCCCCTCCAATACAGACCAAGTCAAAAAGGATTCATTAATATCGCCTGCAGCAACATTCACTCCCCTTCTGTGCTTTGTGACCCCCAGCAGCAAGGTCAGAGCACAGCTGTGGCCCAAGAACCAGTGGTAACAAATTGTGGGCAGGCTAAGAGGATCCAAGGAAACTGTCCGCCTGCCTCTTGCACAATAGCCTTTCTGGCTTTCCCTGGCGGCCCTGTTTTGCACCTATTTAGCTCATTCTGAAATTTATTAATTAAAATATTTACCTCACCCTTCCCTGAAGGCTCAGGGCAACTTACAAAAATGCAAGAGCTGCTTGTAAATGACTACGTCTGGATTTTTTGACCACCAAATTATTGTCCTTACAGTGAACGTCCTTTCAGTTGATGTTAGTGTGGCTACTTAAAAAACAAATTTAAGATTAGTTTTTACAAGAGTTGCCTGGCCTGAATCATTTGCCACAGATAACTTGTCTGCTAACCCTCTGCTTGTGAGCAGATAGGTTAATTTTCATATTAAGAACATAAGTAGTGCCATACTAGGATAGACCAGACCAATGGTCCATTGATTCTTGGGTAGTTCCCTTGAGCGTAAAAATCTGAGCAGTATTTCCTAGCAGTGATTCCTCTGAGCAATGGTACAGTCTAACTGTTTCAGTCTCTGTACAGATACTAGTTTGTGACTTTTGAAATTTGCTTGGTGCAACAATTTGTGCAAGGATAGTTTGATTGCACCTAATACTCATGGCAAATGAATACAAGTGAGAATGGTCAATGCAAAATCATGAGCAGGGAGAGAGAATGAAGTGGCTGATTAATAGACTTGTGCAATATTTGGCCAACTCTAGTTTTCTTGCATAGGAGCAGAATGTATGTTACTCTGTTGCTCTAGCAAGATGCTGCTGCTGGTCTCCCTCATTCTTTTACAGCAGCAGTGATCAGCCATGTGCACCTCCAGATGATTCTGTTCTTTCCTGATCTGGGGAAAGGTGTGACAGACTGCTGAAGGCTGTGCTACAGTTGGCAAGAAGGGCCAAAATTACTACTAATCATTTTTATAACACTGCTAGACTTATGCTGCGCCTTATTGTCCTATTTTCAGAGACAGGTCCCTCTCTGCCCTGTGACTTTACAATCTAAGGTAAACAACAGTCAGGGGAAACACAGATGCAAACCTATTCCTGTTCTATAGATGGGAAACTGAGGCTGAGAGATTGTGACTTGTCCAAGGCCACACAAAAATGCTGTTATCCAAAATTTATATTGAAAATAAACATAGGCAAAAGTACATATAAGAACATACAAAAATCACAATCATATAAAACACCCAATCACCTGACATGTTTCAGGTACAACAATAAACCCTTCCTCAGCGGTGAAGTAGTTCAAAGCAGGAGATTATGATGTGTCTCTAACAAAAGGGTTCCTTCAGGAGGAGCTCCCAACTATGGAGAGCAAGGAGGAACACAATGATTCATCTGCTGCATATAAGCTCCAAACCCATATAGTCACCAGGAGTCCCTGGTCACTAGTCCAGGAGTGACCTAGTCACCGGGAGTCTCTAGTCACTAGGTGTCTCTGGGTTTGAAGCTTATATGCAGTAGATGAATCGTGTTCTTCCTTGATCTCCATAGTTTGGAACTTCTCCTGACGGAACCCTTTTGTTATAGACACGCACATGATGATCTGCTTTGAACTACTTCACCCCTGAGGAAAGGTTTATTGTACCCGAAGCGCGCTGGGTGATTGGGTGTTCTTATGATTGTGACTTGTATATTCTTATATGTATTTTTGCATATGTTTTTCAATATAAATTTTGGATAACAGCATTTTTGATACTTCCTGCTGCGCTGTCCCTTCCCTCTCCCCCCTCTCTTGGATAACTTGTTCAAGGCCACACCCACAATAAGTTCAGGGCTAGGGTAGGATTTCAACCATGGTGTCCTAGGTACAAGTCCCACATCTTATCCACTACACCATACAATCAGGTTATACAGGTACAGTGTTAAAGTCGAGCTGCTGCTGCAGCATTTGTGTTGTGGGTGTTCCAACATAGTTTCTTTGAAGACCTTGCTCTAGACACTAGACCTGCCGGTTGGTAAGTCTGGTTTTAGTCTTGCAAGCTGAACAAGTCAATTACTGAAAATTACTAAGTGAACACTTTTGTCAGGGTCTCTGCTCAACAAACACTGATTTTAAAGTGGTCTTTGGCTTTAAACGGAAGGAGCTGAGAAATAATTGTGAAGTAGTTGTTGGGAAGGTGAAAAAGTAGCAGCTTTGTCTTGGAAAAAGTGCACCAAAATTAGCACAAGGAATGTATGTACATGTTTTGACCTTGGACTTTAATGGGTGAGAATTAGCTCTTATGTTGTTTATAGCTAAAATGGCACACATATTTAGCCTTAATGCGTCTCTACTGTTCTATTCCCTAGAGAGTCATTCTATTGAGCATATTGCTGGTGTAGATGGAGGAGCTGTGGGGAGGGTATCCCAAAGCTAATCAGGGTGGGACTGAAATTGGCAGAGCTTTAGTACTACTTACTGCTTATTCAGACATTTCCCTCAGTAGAGGCAATATGGAAATGCAGCCCTTCTGGCTTTCTGTGTGTAGGGGGAGTGGGTTGTGTGAAGTAGTGTTGCTGGCAATCAAATCCAGTACTGCTGAAATCCTCACACAACAGTTGCGAAGCCTGCATAGACTGATGTGTGGTTGAGGTGTGTGGGGAGAGGAATGTATGAATGCGCTCCTAGACAAACGTTCTGCATGCTTAGATCTTGTGGCATAACCAGGTTTACTCACCTGTGGTGGGAGGGGGGTATAACTAGGAAGACGACAATAGCAGCTGAGCCAAAAGTGAATGAGGGATATATAGTGGGGGGCATTTGCCTTGAATTAGTGAAGCACAAACCCCTTGGTGTTACATTTCTGGGGTCTAGGTTGAAGAGAAGCGTCCCTTGGGGGCTTCATTTCATCCTCCCTCACCCAGTCTTTCAAGGGACCTTAGAGATGATTGTTTGGGGGAGAGTGAAGCCCCTATGCTGACTTGCTGAAAACGAGCCTGGGCTTGTCACCTACGATCATCCTGGGGTAAGGCTTGCCTTGTCCCCTCCCTACCCATCTGAGAAGGGACATAAACAAATATAGAATAGCCTCATTTACCAGCCCAAGAATATTGTAGGGGGGCTAGTCCAAAATTTCAAAAATAAATAAATAAGGGACGCACAATAAGAGCTACCGATTCTGTTTCGCGGAGTGTGGGCATCCGCAAAAAGGCTGATTTCTACTAGCAGCTCGCTCGCGTACGGGCAGACTCTTTTTGTGCCTCCTGGGGGAAGTAGCTGGTACAAGAAGCCTGCGTCTCAAACCAGCTGCTGCGGCTGAACTGTAGCAGCATGAATAGATAGTGGGGGAGACCCTTCCCCTGCCGGGGGCCGCGTCGGAGAAGAGTGGAAGCGCGGAGGGCAGCATGGAAGTCGAAGGCAGGTGCTGAAGAAGGTCTAGCTGGTGGGATCCTTTTATGCATGGCCTCCTTAGCCCTGGGTGCAGGAAGTGTTGAGGGGCCAAAGCAAGCCTTAGCCGCGGGTTGGATTTGGCCACCGGACGCGAGGTTCCCCCCTCCCCTGCACGGGTGGGGACTAGCGGCAGCCGCACCTATCCCAATGCACAGCCCCCCGGGGCAAGCTGGCGCCCGGCTTGCACGTGTCTGCAGTGCCCCTACTTGGATGCACTGTGCTAATGACATGCCTCCCCACCTGCTGTGGCCTAGGGGCGCGCGCCGGTCGGCCGGCTCCCTAGCCGCGCGCGGGCGAGACTGACAGCCCCCTTCCACCCTCCACGAGTCGGGGCCTGAGAGCCAGCCAGCTCCCGGCCTTGGGAGAGCCGTTCCAGAGGCGCCTGGGGGAGGGGACACAGAGAGAGAGAGAGCGAGAGCCGCTATTCCTACTGGACAATGCCCGACAGACGCCCCGCCCTCCCTGCTTTCTGATTGGTCAATGGTAGGCGAAGAGGGCGAACTAGTCCGAGTTCGCGAAACTACCAGTGAGAAAAGGGTTGCTGGGCAGGTTCAGACGGGGCCGGCCAATGGGAGCAGCTCCCCCCCCCCCTCTCCGCGCGCGCTCCTTTCCTCTATCCCGTGGGTGCTACGGGTGGAGGGGGAGGAGCAGAGGCTGCTGCCGGGGTCCGGCGGGGGTGGTGCTGCCAACAGCCTCCTCCTCCGCCTCCTGCCTGCGCTGAGTCCCAGCCCCGCCGTTTGGTTGGGAGCGCAGCGTAGCCTGCGAGGAGCGGGGTCTCCGCCTCTGCCAGGTGAGGCGCCGGGCGGGCTGGGGAAGGGGATGGTGGGGCTGAGTACAAGGCAGGGGAGCAGACTCTGGGTGCAGGGCAGGGGGAGCTGGAGGAAGGGGTCCGGGGTCTGGCGGGTGGGTATGGGGGAGAAGGAGTCGGGAGCTGCAGGAGGCTGGGGCTGGAGGAGTAGGACGCTGTTGGGGGCGGGCTCGGGGGGTTGGACCGGGAGGTAGTGCGAGCGAGCGAGCGGAGGGGAAGAGGCGCTGGGGGATTGAGGTGGGGCGGTCTTCAGGGAAGGGGGTGGGGGTTTAATAGAGGCCGGGGATACGGGTGGAGAGGATGGGAGGAAAATGGCTGAGGTGGGGGGAGTAGAGGGTGCGGGGACTAAGAGGGGCAAGAGGAATACGCGGGGGGGGCTCTGGGCTGAGTGTGAGGGGAATAAACCCTGGGGTCTTGCTGAAGAGGTAGCTGATCTGGGGGTAAGTGTGAAAGGGGGGCACCCGGAGAGAGGACATAGGGCGGTGCAGGGAATGGGTAGTTGGGTGTAGGTGTAAGCGATGAGGAGGTTCGGGTTGGTAGAGCGGAGACTGAGCCGTGGTACATGGGGTCTAGAGGAAGGTGATCTGGGTATAAAGGAAGGGGGTGGCTCGCTGGGTGAACGTGCTGTGGGTAAAGGCTCATCAGACAGAGGGACTGGGGAGAGGTTGGTTCGTTCATCGCGGGTATTGATTTGGGAGAGGGAGATGGGCTTTGGGAAATGAGGAGAGTTTCTAGTTGGGGAGAGTTTCTAGTTATGCGAGGAGTGGGGAGAAGAGCTGGGATCAAGGTGTCAGTTAATTCATAATAAGTAGCGTAGCTTGGGGTCATTTTGGAAGTTAGGAGGAAAAGAGAATGTAACTTTTCACTGCCCAGGAAGGAAGCCCAAGGTTATATCTAGTTACTGCTGATGGGGGAGGTGCATGCACCAGCTTTCAGGAAGTACCAACTCATTTCCCTTCATGAAGGCCTAATGGTGGCAAGCTCCCTTGGGTTTTATTATTACTTGTGCAGTTAGAGGGGAAAGTGCAGAGGAAAGAGCATATCTGTCTCCTTTCTCTTCTGTGTTTTGTTCCTAGAATTTATGATCACGTACCTTTGATACTGCTGCCTTCTGAAAAATACTAATAGCAGTAGTTACATAATTGCTGTTATGCGCTCCTGTGTCTGTTTATAAAATTCCCCAAGATTGTCTGAATTTCCAGCAAGGGTCCAGTTTTTGGTCTCATCCTAATCTCTTATATGCATCACAAATTCATTTCAATAACAGTCACGATCAGATTATATCTTTTATTGGACCAACTTCTGTTGGGGAGAGGATGCAAGCTTTCAGGACACCCAAGGCCCTATGTCCTCTGGCAGCCTGAGCAAATGTAGGACAGGTGTGTGTGCATATATGTGTGTAATATGATAGTGATCGCTTGTGGAGGCCATTAGGGAAAAAGTCATTAACGTTTAAATTACAATAAGGGGAAAACAATCAAATTATAAACTGAATAAATGCAAGCTCTGTGTGTGTGAGTGAATATTTTAGAGCTGTGGGAGTGGTTCTATAGTTAAGGTGGCTTGGCTTGTACTCTTAAAATCACAAAAATTCTACCTATAAAATCGAGATGATTTTATTTCAAAACTTATCTGTGAAATTTTGAAGGGATGATTGTTTGGATGAGAGGTAGAACATGTCTAAATTTTAGAGAGATCCATTGAGAAACGAGTGTTTATAACAAGTTTGAAAATTGGATGCAGAAATGATTTTTTTCTGTTTTTTGCATCAGTCTCCTGTTGACAGAGAAAAGTGTATTTATGTGTGGAGGTGTTAGAAAATTAAAGTGCATTCTGGTCATTTCCTGAATTTAGATTTTTAAAATCCGTCATGTCATTTTAAAGTTAGGAAAGTTTGCAGTTCCTACGTTATCCAATGGAGAGAGTCAACTTGCAAAATTGTTATGAATGCTGACACAGGTTCGGCAGGGGGGGGGGACTGGTCCCTCTGTTGAGAAGCGCTGCAAGGATATTTGCCACTCTAGGAGGCCTGAGGCAGCTGCCAGTCCCCCTCCCTGGTAAGGTTTAGGAGCAGGTTGATGGGGGTGGGAGGGTGTTTTTAAAAATCCTGGACAGTAAAGTCCTGTCAAAGTGGATCTTTTTTTCCCACACTGGTACTCTTGTAAGAGGGGGAATTTAGTGTATTCCCTTTTCAAAAACCATGAGAATTATAGGATCAAAGCATATTTGGTTTAAGAGAGGAGTTAAGGCTCTTACAAATTCAACCATGCTCCAAAAAGCATGGAAATTGTAAGCTAAGGCTCGCACCTTAACTTGCGTGCCATGTAAGCAGTAAAGATGTCGTACAATTTCGCATAGTGTGCTCATTTACAACTTCAGACTCCATAGGCCCACACTTTGCCTTGGTCTTTCAGCCCTAGTTCTCTTCCTCTGCAGGTTGGGGGTAACACTAAAGCTGGGACAGCAGGAAGCAGTTTGCTGCTCCCTGGTTTCCATATATGCTTTCATTTGGGTTGGGGAGAACAGGACAGCTGGGTACTGGGGGGACTATATATGGGTGGAATTACTTTGATGGATGTGTGATGTCTACTGGGAGACAAGACTGGGGGCAGCTGGACAGTGGGGGAAGTATCTACTGTGGGAGGACAGCCAGGTGCTGGGAGAGTGTTTATAGGGTATTCATTTTGACCCCATCCTACCCCAGGTAGCTCAGGGTGGCTATGTGTGATATGCATGCAGAGATGAGGCTGGAGGACAGGCGGGGGTGAGGGGGAAGTGTATGTATCAGCAACGGGGCAGACAGGTGCTGGGAGAAGGGAACACCAACAACAACCCTGAGAGGTGGGTGATGTATATTCACAGAGAAGGTTGAAAGGCAGCCGGGGCGGGGAATAGTGTATTTATTTATTTATTAAACTTCTATACCGCCCCTTCCTGCTCAATGGCAGCTCAGGGCGGTGTACAGCATATAAAACAGCATATAAAAATTAAAAAGATGATAAATATAAAACACACCATAATAAATATCCTATTAAAACAGCAGAGGCCTCAAAAGAAAAAACACCCAATACCCCTAAAATAAAACCGCCCACCCACTACCCGTCCCCCCCCCCTCACCGAATGCCTGGCGGAACAGCCAGGTCTTACGTTGTCTACCGGAAGGAGGGGAGATTCGGGGAGAGGCGACTCTCCACCAGGAGAGTGTTCCATAGCTGCAGCACAGCCACCGAGAACACCTGCTTGAAGGTGGCTACCGGGGGGGCCCCAGCCGAGCACAGAGGCCGATCCAGGACACAAGGGATGAGGCAGGCCCCAAGTGGGGTCCAGGCTGTAAAGGGTTCTAAAGGTAATCACCAACACCTTGAATCACATGGAGAAGTATAGGCAGCCAGTGCAGAGACCGGAGGGGGTACCCAGGTGATGCGGGGGTATTTATTTAATTTATATAGCCCGAGAGATCTAACAGGATCAACAGGGTCCACTGACCCCGGTCCAGCTCACGGCGAAGGTCACGAACAAGGCCATGGGCGTAGTCTCTGCCAAAACCCGGTCGAAACCAAAACTGAGGGATCTAGAAAGCTGACATGGTCCAAATGCCCCTGAAGCTGCTGAGCCACTACCCGTTCAGTAACCTTCCCGAAAAGGTTAGAGACTGGCCGATAGCTGGCAAGGGAGTCAATGTTGAGCGATGGTTTCTTGAGCGGAGGCCACACCACCGCCTTCTTGAGGCAGCTTGGCACTCTGCCCTCCCGAAGGAAGGCGTTGACCAGCCAGGACAGGCATGGGTCCAGTTCACAAGAAGTGGCTCTAACAGCCTCAAGGACATCCTCACGTCCGAGGGCGACACCCACCAAAACTCCCCCCATATGAGAGGAGAAGGCTGGGTGATGGGTGATGTGTATTCAGGGACAAGGTTTGGCAGACTACCAGGGATGGGGGCTAAGTGTATGTTTTTTGTATGTGCTCCCAACTGGATTGGGGACAAGCAGACATCCGAGTATTGTGTGAGGGGGGTGTATATGGGTACAGAATGTGTACGGGGAGACAAGACAGGGCAGCCAGGGGTGGGAAACTATGTGCCCATATGCTGGGAGGGTGTATATGGGGGGATAAGGCTCGGAGCCAGCCGGAGGGGAACAGTGTGTTTAGACTGAAAGATGGGTGATGAGTATTCGAGAACAAACGTTGGGAGCAGTCGGGTGGAGGGGAACTGTATTATGGGCTACAATGGAGACGGGGATCAAATCCATAATATTAGGGCAGGGAGGAGGTTGCTGTCCCCAGCTTCAGTGATGCCTGCAACCTGCAGAGGAAGAGGGTTGGGGCTGAAAGGCCAAGGCAAAGTGTGGGTGCATGGAGTCTAAGTTAGAAATGAGCACAGGGTGTGAGACTGTACGATGTCTTTACTGCGCAAGTTAAAGTGGCAGCTTTAACCAGGGCCCCGATTCTTCCGCGGAATTTTTTAAAAAATTCCGCGGGAGTCAGGGGCCAATTCTGCGCCTCGGCGCGATTTACCATGGGGGGGGGGGCTTGGTTTGCCTCCTCCTCCCCCCGCACTGGTAAACCCTCAGGGCCTCCCCTCCCCAGCTGCCGGGGC
>QEPC01014394.1:570513-583923 GCA_003113815.1 Sphenodon punctatus | reverse complement strand
TGCGTCGCCCTGAGAGCCCCGTCGGGAGGGGCCAGGAAGTGCGAGCAGGAAAAGAGCGTGCTGGACGGAGCAGCTGCTGCAGCCATCCCTGGTAAGCAAATTAAAGGGCCCTGGGCTGCTGGGGAGGCTGGGGAGGGGAAGCCCCGACGGTTTGTTCATTCCCCTTTCCCCGTAGAATCTCCTGCCCCGCGTCCCCGCAGCGCAGGCTGGAAATTCTGCGCTGGGGGAAGCGGGGCAGGAGATTCCGCGGGGGGAGGGGAATTCCGCGGGAAATCTGCGATTCGCAGACCCGCGGATCCCTCGGGGCCCTGAGTATAGCTTGCATGGCACACTTAGATGCCACAAGTGTTCCCTGATAGTGAGTTTTCCATGTGCCAGCTGAATGGAAATGGACTCCTAGATAGTTATAGGTTTTTAACTGTTGGAAATTTTGGCTGTCTGTTGACCAATTAAAGCTCTTATAACTTTTGGAAAACACCACGAATTTCGATTTTTCAAAGTTAATAGTCAGCTTGTTGGTGGTACCGTAACTAGAAAAGGCCGTTATCTGCCTAAGCAAACCTATATGCGTTTGAGAGAGCAAGGCGAGGTCACAGCGTACATAAGAGCACCCAGTGACCTAGAGGCGACTTTCGTAGGAAAAAAATTTGGTTGGGCTAAAAGAAGAATGGCATCGTTTATAAATAGGTTGAATAATGCTGGAGCTAGAACATAACCTTGTCTGACACCTTGATGTACTCATCGCCCGTGATATGGCCCTCCTTATCAATCTTGACCCGCAGAGACGAGTCAGCATAAAGTCTCTGAGAGAGAGTAGTCTCCTGTCTATCATCTCTAACTTATCTCACAGGCAGGACCTGTTAACCGAGTCAAAGGCGGCCTTTAAATCTAAAAAGGCTACAAAAATGTTTCCATTTGCTACCCTATACTTCTCTATTAAATGCAGCAGTATCAAACACTTCTCCACTGTAGATCTTCCCTTCTGGAAGCCCGCATGCTCTGGACAGAGTATTCTAGTTTGGTCCATCCACTGGGTTAGTCTATTTAATAACAGTTTGGCATATAGTTTACTAATAACGCTTAAGAGACTAATTTGCCTGTAATTCTCTGGGTTAGAACGCGAGCCTTTCTTATAGATCGGGATTATTATAGCTTTCCGCCAGCCAACTGGGATTTTTCCTGTATTGTTTATAGCTGAAAATAAAGCGGTTAATACAGGAACCCACCAGTCCATATGTGCCTTTCCAAATTCAATTTGGACAAGGTCTGGGCCATGATTGTAATTACCTCGAACTCATTTATATTTGGCCAAGCTGGTAAATTTTCTAATTGAACGTCTGAAGTCGAGGGTTGTCCAAGCTGCTCAGGACTCAAATCCATAGAGCTAAAAAATTTCTCCCAAGAGTTGGGTAGAACTGGGAGAGTCCAATCACGTCTCTCTTTCCACAGAGATACATTGATCAATTGCCAGAATTTCCTAGTATCTTTGATTTCACTGGCCTCCAAAAGAGTCAGCAATCTTTTCTCTGCATACAGGCGCTTTTTAACTTTAATCAAATCCTTATAATCCTTTTTTAAGGAGAAATAATCAATTGGGAGGTGAGATAGGGGGTTCAATCGGTGTTCCCAGTAGGCAGCTTTTACTTTCCCCCATGCATTTCTGCAATCTTGATCGAACAATGCCTGATTACCAGTTTTATTTTTCCTGAGGTTCAAATTGGTCTGTGAGATATCCTTAATGTGTTGGTAAATATGGGAATTAAAGTTGTCGTAGGCTTCAAGGACCAGTTGGTCAGCCTCCCTCCCCACGATTTTCTCTTTAATGTTGGTACAATATTCCCCTTTTAATAGAGAGTCAAGAGACCCCGCAAGTTCCGGATTCCATTTAACCAGATTATGCCTATCTGCAGAGGTCGAGTTTATAGGAATTAACCTAGGAAGAAACTGATGCCTCCTAGGGAGGTCAAGTAAAAGCGTTAGTGACAAATGATCGGTCACTAGACAAGAATCTAATGCAAAGTCTCCGATGTAAGGGAGGACATTTGGGGATACAACTGCGTAGTCAACTACACTTGATCCCTGGGGGCCTACAAAGGTGTATTCACCTAAACAATCACTAAACCCAGAACCACTGATGACACATAAATGCAATCCCACGATAAGGTTTGCGAAGCTAATACCCGAAGATTTTATTTTCTTGTCCTTGGAGTTTATCCTATCGGAAGGAGCAAAGGCTGAGGATTCGTGGTGCAGAGCAAGGGATTCGTCATCTGGGCCTAACCTTGCATTGAAATCCCACATCAGAATAAATAGGGACTTGGGGTACTTAATCAGAAGATCTTCTACAAAGGTTTCCAGGCTGTTCCAAACCTTAGGATCGAACGAGCCCATATTACATGGGGGAACATAGACAGTTGTCTCTTATACACATCTAGATGTGTATAAGAGACAGGGTGAGAGGAGGGGAGGTGGCCCTTGGGGAGGGTTTGGGGGACTTCCTGTGAGAGGGGGAGTCCCGGGGGGGAGTAGGGAGGGATATGTTGGGAAGGGGGTAGGGGTCTCCCTCGCACAGGACAGCCGGGAGGGGTGAGGGGTGTAGGCACGGCTATTGGGGTCGTGACAGGCCAGGGGAAGTATGGTCTCATGGGGAGGGGAGGGAGAGTGGTGAGGCGGAATAGGTGCTTAGTGACCGTCCCGCTTATGTCTCCCCCAGCAGATGAGCAGGTGGAACTTGGTCAGGGGGCCCTCAGTCCGGTTTTGGTGCTGTTAAACGCGAGATCAGTGGCAAATAAGGCGACAACGGTCCAGGGCGTAATCATGGACCATGTCACCGAGCTCGCGTGTATCACGGAGACCTGGCTGGACAATGAATCGGGGCCAATTCTGGCTAATCTTGTTCCAGTCGGGTATTCTGTGCAGCACGGGCTGCGGACGGAGGGGTGTTTGCGTGTGTAGCTGTGGCTTTAAAGAGGGGTGGTCTGTGAGGAGGTATCCAGTGCGATCCACGGTAGGTATTGAAGGCCTCCATCTTGTGTTTGATTTGGCATGGGACAGTTTGGGAGTGCTACTGGTATACCATGCACCTACCATTACAGTGGCCTCCCTGCAGGCTCTGGCAGAGGCTGTGTTGGAGGTGGTGGTGCGGTTCCCAAGGACGATAGTCCTTGGGGACCTCAACATTCACACCGACGCAGTCCTCGGGGGAGCCGAGCATGAGTTCATGGCCGCCATGGCAACCAACGGCCCGACATACCGTGGAGGACATACTTTAGATGTCATGTTCTGCACTGGCCTTAAGGCGGGTGGTCCATTAATAGGGGAGATATCAGCTATGCCCTTGTCATGGATGGACCATTACCTCCTGCAGACCTCTCTTCTAGCACGTCTGCCCCCGGAAGGGTGCGGAACCTATTAGGATGGTCCGCCCCCAGAGGCTGTTGGACCCGGTGCGATTTCTAGGCGCTCTGGGGGAGTTACCCTCTGACCTTGATGACCGTCACATCGATGACCTTGTCAAGCTGTGCAACATATTGCTGATGGAGGTCATCGATCAAACGGCTCCCGGGCGTCCATTGCCCAGGCGGAGGCTCTGCAGACCTCCTTGGTTCTCCAAGGAGCTGCGGATGCTGAAGCAAGGGGGGTGACAGTGGCGTCATTCTTGAGCTGAAGCCGACAGATTGCAGCATAGAGCCCATCCCATGGCTATGCGGGCAGCAAAGAGGGAATTCTTTGTGGCCCTCATAACATTTGCAGAATCCCGTCCGGCAGAGCTGTTCCAGGTTGTACGGGGGCTGGTCAGTTCGGCCTCCCTCAACCCTGGAGTTGAGCCATCATCTGCCCGCTGTGACCTTTTTGTGGATTATGTCGTGGAGAAAATTACTCGTATTCACCAAGACCTCGATGCCGCAATTAATACAGTGGAGGAGGTAGAGGTGGTAAAACCCCGACTTGTCTGATTTTTGTGGGATCAATTTCAGTCAGTGATGCCCACTGACGTGGTGGGGGTGCTGGGGGCTGTTCGAGCCACCTCTTGTGAACTAGATCCATGCCCGTCCTGGGAGCTGCCGGGAGACAATGGGGCCATTGCTGGCTGGAATGGTCAATGCCTCCCTACGGGAGGGCAGAGTGCCGAGCTGCCTCAAGGAGGCCATCACTTGGCGTTGACTCCCCCACCAGCTATCGGCCTGTCTCTAACCTTCCCTTTTTAAGGAAGGTTATTGAACGGGTAGTGGCTCAGCAGTTGCAAGGGCATCTCGTCCGCGTCCGTTATCTGGATCCCTCGCAGTTTGGCATTCATCCACGGCACTGAGACAGCATTGGTGGCTTTGGTGAATGATCTGCGCCGTGAAAAGGATAAGGATCAATCAACCCTTTTGGTCCTATTAGATCTGTCGGCAGCATTTGATACTGTTGACCACGAGATGATGACGACGTACCTGCGGGGGTGGGCGGGATCGTTCTGGAATAGTTCCACTCATTCCTGACCAGGAGAACTCAGCGGGTGGTGCTCGGTGATTATTTGTCATCTCACCGAGACCTCTCGTGGGGTCCTGCAGGGTTCCGTCTTGTCCCCTCTCTTGTTCAGCATGTACATGTAGCCGCTCGGCGAGGTGATCAGAAGGTATGGGGTGAGGTGTCATCAGTATGCGGATGACACCCAACTGTACCTCTCATTTTCAACTGACCCAGGCCTGACTGTCTCGGTGCTTACCCGGTGTGGGGGACTGGATCCTGGAAAGACAGAGGTGATGTTAGTGAGTAAGTCGATGGTGGTGACGGCCCCCTCAGTTGAAGGGGTTTGTCCTCCACTGGCTTCCCAGGTGCGGAACCTGGGGGGTGATCCTCGATGCGCAGCTCCGCCTGGATCTCCAGGTGGAGGCTGTGAAGAGGAGTGCCTTCCGCCAGTTACGTCTGGTGCGGCGGCTTCAACCACTGGTTTCGGTTCCAGATCTGGCCACGATCATCCATACTTTTATCACCTCTCTCTTAGACTACTGTAACGTGCTCTACGTGGGGCTACTGATGGTGACTGCTCGGAAGCTGCAGCTGGTGCAGAATGCGGTGACCCAGCTTCTGGTGGGGCTGGGCCGCCGGGAGCACATTACGCCAGTGCTCCGATCTCTGCGCTGGCTGCCAGTAGTCTTCCGGGCCCAATTCAAAGTGTTGGTTTTGACCTATAAAGCCTTACACGGTCTGGGCCCTGCCTATTTGCGAGACTGCCTCACTCCCCGGGTTCTGGACTGGCCCCTGCGGTCATCTGGGGGTGTCCTGTTGGAGGTCCCTTGGGTTTCCTGGGGGGCCACGCGGGGCAGGGCGTTCTCAGTGGCCGCGCCGTACCTCTGGAATTCCCTCTCGGTGGGGACCTGGCTGGCCCCGAACCTCCCAGTTTTCTGTAGGAATTGTAAGACCTGGCTGTTCCATCAGGCATTTGATGAGGGAGAAGGGTGAGGGTGGATGGATTGTGTTGGGGGGGGGGGGTTTTCTTTCTCCTTACTTTTGTTGTTGTTGTTGTTATATGATGCTTTTATATGTTTTGTTGTATTTTATCTGATTGACTTTGTTAGCCACCCTGGGCTACCTGTGGCAGGAGGGGCAGGGTATAATTTTTAAAAATAAATAAATAAATAAATATATTATGTCGAAGGAGAAACTATTTCCTATTAGTTGCATTTAGGTGTTGTGGAAATCTCTGATTCTCTGCTGAATCCACATCATGGCATTCTTAGCTTTAACAATCTGCAAATTTGGTTGGGGATGAAGTCTTTCATTTGTGTGACTTATGTTCTTACCTAATCTTTATGACATTACCTGTGTGGTTGAAGGAGAGTAGTATTTTTACTCATTTCACCCCCCTCAACAGAGAAATCTGCTGTTGACGCACCACGTACTGCTGTGACTGCCATAGTTTCCCCCTCTAGCTTTCTAGATGCTGCCTTCCATCAAGTAGGCCAAGCTTGCAAGAGACATCGTACTCAATACGATCTTTCGTTAAAAGAATTTGTCAATTCAGCTGGATTTGGCTGGTGGGAAACCGTTCCTTTTACTTTAAATTTAATTACAGTTCAACTTTACTATCCCCTGTCTTCACATTTAGGAGAACCAAGGCACAGAGGCTGTAGAATGGGACTATTACCTCCAGACTCCCCGTCTTGGACTTTTAACTAAAAGACTGTTTTTTCTTCTTTCCATCCATGGATTTAATTTAGTTCTTGTCAAAAGTTTTTTAAAAACAACAGCAACAAAAACCACTGTTTGGCTGGCTAGTTATCCTTCACTTGCAATTTGGGAAAAGTCCTAACGGTAACGTCTCCTTACTCTGGTTCAGATTCCTTTCAATGGCAGCAGATGGAGTTAGTTAAACATCCATTAGCGTTTGACTAGAATTGTGTCCTATTCTAAAATTACTTCAACTTAACTGTTTCCCTTATGATGAGCTATTTTCTGTTGAATTTTAGGATCAGTAAACAACTTTTCACTGCAGAGGAGCACAGCATTTTGAAAGGAGTAATGCTAGAAGTGGTAGGTTGCAATATTTCTGTTTACATTTTTTTTTATTTCACACAACAGGCTAGAATTTTTTTAAAAAAGCAAAATGCATTTTTTAAAATCTCCTCACATTAGAACATAAGAATATAAGAAATGCCCTACTGAGTCAGGCCAGTTGGTCCATCAACCCCAGCATCCTGTCTCCAACAGTGACCAGTTTCTGTTACATGGGAGAAGTATCAGCAGTCACAATGGGCAATCCATTCCCTGTTGATCACTCCCATTCCTGACAGGAAGAAGTTCCCATCTCGTAATCTACTTGGCTGATAGCCGTTAATAGACCTATTCTCCAAGAACTTAACCAGTGTTTTTTTAAACGCAGCTCTACTACTGGCCCTGACAACCTCGTTTGGCAACAAATTCCACAATTTAACTGTGCATTTAGTGAAAAAATACTTTTATTTGTTTTAAATCTGCCACCAGTTTTTCATGGAGTGTCCCCTAGTTCTAGTACTACTTGAGAGGGTAAATAAACATTCCCTATCTACTCATTCCAGTCCACTCAAGAGTTTATAAACTTCTATCGTATCCCCTCTGTCTTCAGTATTGACCTCAAGCCTAGTATCAACTTCATACTTTTTCTGAAGCAATCTTTTGGTGTACTGGGTTTAACCCACCTCCTCCTAAAATATCCTGTCTTTGGTTTTAAGTTTTAAAGGGAAAATTTGCGAAACCACAGAGACGTTCCCTAGTAGGACACCAGTTTTGATTATACGCACCTTGTTGTGCTATGTAAACTTATTTTTGGATGGATCTCAAGTTCCTACATCATGCATCCCTTTTCTACATCTCTGACCCCTTCTTTTGTGGTCCTCGTGTGTCTGCCTCATTGGTGAGACCGGTAGAGGGGCTAGTGTATTTTTGGAGCAGCTGTATTGCGTTAGTACTTAAAAAGCTCCAATGAAGATTCAAACCTCACTGTGCAAAAAATGTAAGAAATCACCCCTCCCTGTCTTGCTAGATTAGACCATGTGGAACCGGTTAGAGTTTGAGAGTGGGTGAGGGATAGAAATGAACATAATAGTACATGGGCTAGCATGGGTTTGCATAGCCTGATGGCTCAGAATTAACTACCGAAATTCACTGAAATCCTCTAACATCAACAGCCCTTCTGGACAGAGGATAACTTGTGGCTAATCTGTTGTTCAGAATTTACATGCAGGACAGCGAGACTTGATTTTATGTTGAATGTCTAATACAGTGCTGTAATAATCTGTGTGTGTGTGTGTGTGTGTATGTGTATATATATATATATATATATATATATATATATATATATATATAATTTATTATAGACAGCACGGGCTTTCGCCGTGGCCCAAAAAACATATGTAACAAACTTTAACCACTTTTAATAACTAGACACACAAATCTAACTAATACATAACATTCCGTCTTAAAGAGCCAATAACAAATAGGGCTCTCACTAAAAATGGTAAAATAATCATAAATAATAAGTAAAATCATGAGAGAACATTAATACAAGAATACATAGATAACAAACTCGGAACGCTTTGGAAGATAAACCCACAACTCTAACTAATACATAAAATTCCATCTTAAAAAAAGCCATAACTGAATAAAGCCTGCCTTAATGTGAGTAATAAAATAATCATAAATAAGTAAATAGAATCATAAGAGAACAATAATACAAGCAAATAGTATGGTGAACTAAAGTCTCTAGTTTCCAATTACGGTTCAGCAGGGGAAGATAGTCTCTAGGGGCGGGACGTGGTGGGAAATACCGGATACCGGTTTTACCGGATATCGGATCTCATAATACCGGAATATCTGATTAAAACTGGTATACCGGTACTGGATTTTTTCCCATTAAAATCAATGGGCAAGTTTTCTCATTGAAATCAATGGGAGAAAAAGTAAACCGAAATTACCTGTTTAAAGACAACAATGTTAAACATTAAATGACAGATCCATTTACTTAACTGCTAACCACCAGACTACACTTTGCGCCCAGTAGCTCCCCAGTAGCCCCAACAGCCCCCACTACTTTTTTTCTTTAAAATTAGGGTTTTTTTCCACAGCATTGGTCATCTGTTTTATCAAATCAGTCAGAAGTCAGATCACAACACACAGCACACACTGATGTCAGTCAAGCACACAGTTTAGTTTGCTAAAGAGGCACTAATCCCAAATTTAATTGACCATCCTAGTTGACAACCACATATTCAATTGGCAATGCCAGACAACAACAGTTCCAAGACCTGTACGCGATGAATACAAGTAACACACACACAGTCATTAAATCCCAATTTAATTGACCATCCTGTTACATTGATATAACCACATATTCAATTGGTAATGCATTGCAATCGAACAGTTCCAATGCCAACAATGAACACAACACATGTCAATCCCAAATTAATCCCCACAAATATTCAAATAAACCCTCTCTCCCCCAATTTGACCATAGCCCCATGGGGACAGGCAGTGGATGGGACCCCCAGGAAGAGGCTCTCCATCTTCCCTGAGGCAGGGCCTAAGCCAGCAGCGCAGCAAGTGGGACAGGGACATTAACCCTGAGTACTCCCTTGCAGCGGTCTACTGGGGGGATAGAGAGTGGCAAAGCACTCTGTGGTCCTGTGCGCAGCACTATCTTCCCCCAACCAGACAGACCCCCAAAATAGATCACGTTGCCATCGCCTACCTTTATCCTGAACTTCCGAATCCTCGATTTTCGTGCCCTCCTTGGCCACCTGTAGTCTTCCGAAGGTGTAGGCTTTGGGACACAATCCTAACCTTCAGGCTTGAAGAATTGGGAGGACTGAGTTAGCTCCCAGTCCTGCGACAAGCCGAATCAGAAGAGAATGGGAAGAGAAGGACAGGACAGAGGAGAAGTAGGAGGGGAAAGGTTTTTGTGTGTTGGGTACACGAGAAGAGGAAAGGAAAGAGATGGGTTCAGTGGGGAACAGGGTAAAGGGGACTCCATTGTGCATTGTCTACTCCGTTGTCTGCTGCAGCTCTCTTTTCTGCCTGGCTTGGAATTCCACTGCGAGGCCAGGGTGTCTCTGGGGGTGGGGCCCCCCTACACACGAGACAGGTGTGGGAATGTGTAAGGGAGGCTGCTGGGGTGGAAAGGGCCCTGCTGGGGCTTTCCACTCCAGTGTGTGTGTGTGTGTATATATGCCGGGATGGGGTGACGTGTGTGTGTTGGGGGGGCGGCCCCCACCCCTAGGAAGACGGAACCCTCCCAATGCCCACTGCACCTCTTCCTGGGGGTGGGCAAATTTTAAGTGTGTGCATGCACTGTGTGTATGAGATGGGGGGCTGATGGGGTGGAAAGGGCCCAGCTGTGGCAGTGTGTGGATGGGGGCTGCTGGGGCGGAAAGGGCCCTGCTGGGGCTTTCCACTCCATGTGTGTGTGCATGGGATGGGGGGCAGGGGTGTCTCATGGAGGGTGGTAGCCCCCACCCCCAGGAAGAGGTTCCACCCTCCCAATGCTCTCTGCACCTCTTCCTGGGGGTGGGGGGCCCCCTACCCACGAGACAGGTGTGGGAATGTGTATGGGGGGCTGCTGGGGCCCTCCACTCCAGTGTGTGTGACTGTGTGCACGTGGGCATGCACTCTGCATGCCGCATGCCCCACAAGAATATGATGGGGTTCCCACAGAGGAACCCCAGTGGGGCTCTGAAAAAGCTCCAACAACAGCTCTGTATAATAATAATATTGCCGAAAAAATACCTCCTTGCCCTTCCTGGTGGAATGGGGTCGAAGGAGGTAATAAATCATTGTTGGCCGGCAGACATCGGACATACAAACTTTGCATGGGAATGAAGTAGTAGAATCTCTACTACTTTTCCCTGGTGGAGTGATTGGACTGGGAAGTTGCCATGCTGCGGTTGCCTATGCTGTGCAAACCAAGGACTGGTGCTGCGGGTTCATCAATGCCACCACTGACCGAATTGCAGGCTGATGTAATTGCCTGAATCTTGTCAGGATGTACAGAGGTACCGGGGAGTGAAGGTAGCAGGAGATGTGATATCCAGGGGCTGGGCAATCGTACATCATCAGGCCCCACGTCAAGGATATCACCCTCCATGAAACCAAGAAGGGGAAGGTTAGTCTTGACAAAGACCAACTCTTCCACAGTCCTCGGGTCCATCTTGGTACGATGTGGGCTGACGATGTCTCCTGCCACACTGAATACCCGCTCAGACGATACACTCGTGGAAGGACACGAGATGTATCGCAATGCTACCTTTGCAAGCGGGGGCCACACCTGCATTTTTTGTGACCGGTAGGCCAAGGGGTCGGTGTCAGGAGGGCAGGTGAGCTCGACAAGATACTGACATATGTCTCTGCCATATCCTGTTGCTCCGGTTCACCACTGGCATCTCCCTCCTCCGCTGCCAAGTCCACCATCCCAGAAAACAACAAGGTGGATCGGCCCCCACTTGCAACCCCTGTAGAAACAGTAGTTGCTCCTTGCAGCGGGGGCGCCTGCACCGGGCAATACCGTCGCACCTGATTGATAAGCTCGACCCTGTTGCTCCTGAAGGATTTGACAAACGCAGCAATGCTCTTCTTGACCCGTGGGTCGAGTAGCGCGGCTAGGAAATGTGGCCGACTCGCTTTCAAGGTGTCAAAACGCCTATTCAGCCCGTCTACCAATTTCTTTCCAGCGCCCACACAGGTCAGTTCGAGAGAACACGGCTCGCATCCATTGAAGCAGGATCATGAAGATCGTCCTCACCTGGCTCAGAGTGGAGAGGTCCACGCTAACCTCCACAGTAGCCTGGTAAAACGGCTCCAGAACCTGCGTCAGCTGCTCCACCACTGACCACTCCTCCCGGTCAGTGGTGTTGCTCCAATGCTCCGTGTCAGGCAAAGGGCATGCAGCACCTCCTTCTGCTCCAGGAGACGTTGCAGCATCAAGAAGGTGGAGTTCCACCTTGTGGCCACATCCTGTACCAGCCGGTGAAGTGGTGAACTGAACTTCTCCTGCTTCTCTCGCAGCTCCCGGCTGGCTGAAACTGACAGATGGAAGAAACCAGCAATCTTACGGGCAGTTTCAAGGAGTGCCTCCAAGCCCTCGGTTCCACCTAAGGCACCCTGAACCGCAGCGAACATGAGTGTAGCCACCACGAGTAACGGCTGCAATCATGTTTGGGGCATTATCGGTTACAAAGTAACCGACCTCGATGTTTGAACCTTGGCATCGGACGCATGCTGTTCACCACTTCGAGGATTTTATTTTATTTTATTTTTTGCATTTATACCCCGCCCCTCCTACAAGCAGCCGTGTGCTGACTGTCAAGCACCTGGGCATGTAACCATGCCAAACGATGCTTTCCAGTCAACACCGCTCCACCAGTGCTGCTGCCTGCCGCTGTGCTGGTGACAGCAACTGGTGACATCTGCCACCAGTGTGTGGTCAACGACAAATAAGCGTGGACCGCACTCTGGCTAGTCCACAGGTCAGTTGTAAAATGTACCACTGTGAGCCGGAACCGCACCCCCCGTACAGTGACGGGATAACTTCCGAGATGAAGGTTTTGTGACAAGGGACTCTATAACGGGGCTCAAGCAAATGAAGCAGTCGTTTGAATCCTACACCCTCAACAAGGTTGAATGGCCTCTCATCCAGGATAATCACTTCCCTAATTGCCTTGGTGATGGCCGCAGCCCGGGGGTGGCTGGATGCGAACGGCATCTTCCTTTCCCAGAGCGCAGTTACAGTGAAGATCAGCCGGGTGGAGCGACTAGCACTCCTCTGCAAGGCTGGGTGGTGGCTGTGGAACCGTCACCAGACGGCCCAGCGGTGGCAGTTGCAGCAGGAGTGGAAGAGGGTTCCTCCTCCTCAGAACTATCATCCGCACCCTCTGCAACTGTCACCTCCCCACGCTGTCGCTTGGAACTGCACTCTCTAGGATCACGTATGTTCCCATGGTGCCGTCTCAAGTGAGCGCTAAGGCCAGAGGTGCCATATCTCTTGGGATCTGTGCCACCATGACTGACCTTTGCAGTGCAGTGCACGCACACTACCTTTGAGGCATTGTCCTCCCAGATGTGAAAACGAGACCACACCCAGGATGTGATCTTCGAGCAGCACGACTGGCGGTCGACCTCTCAAAGGTAGTGCTCGGCATAACACTTGCAGAAGGGGCGGTGGTAGCTGGTGCAGCATGTGTGGATGTGGTGGGTGGGGCCTGAGCTGGCGCGGGCACGCTAGGATGTGTGTCGGCAAGGGGAGAGGAAGCAGGCACGCTAGAATGTGTGCAGGCAGGGGGAGAGGGTGGGGAAACAGGCGTCTGCATGAGACAAAGTGCTTGCGCAAAGGAGAGCTGCGTGCTAGGAGCAGTAGCAGCAGTGGAGGTATCCAGACGGACGGACCACTGCACTAGCAGAGGAAGAAGGAGCCCTCTTCTTACTGCTAGTCAGTGCCAGGGAGGAGGATTCACCCTCCTCCCATCCCAGCCTCTTTGGGGGCTTCAAGAGACGTCCAGAGCCCGTAAGCTTGGGCACACTTGAAACGCTTGTGCAGGAGGAAGAGGCCACAGGTGGCCCTACCTCGGGTGTCTCCTCTGTGCCAGACTGAGTCGGCTGCCTAGGAAGAGACTGGCCTCTTCCAGCACTCCCACTCATGGTCTGTTTCTTCATTCCATGACCGCTCATAATTAAGTTGTGGAAATGAAGAAAGGACCACCGGCAACAGAGGATGCGGTGTGAGTGTGTGTGTCTGTGTGTGGTGGCACTAGATTAATAAACTAGTGGTGGCACTGGGAACTGGCTACAGGATGGAGAAAGTACTAAACTAGGGGTGGTGGGAACTAGCTAAGGGGTGGGGAAACTAGGGGTGGTGGGAACTAGCTAAGGAGTGGTGTGGGGGGGGCTAGTGGAGGGTGG
>QEPC01014394.1:559758-570312 GCA_003113815.1 Sphenodon punctatus | reverse complement strand
GTGTGTGGGGCTGGAGGAGTGTGGTGTGGGGGTAGTGGAGTGGAGTGAGTGAGTGAAGTAGTGGGGGGGTAGAGGTGTGGGGCTGGAGGAGGGTGGGGTGAAGGGGCTGGGGTAGTGGAAAGAGTGGGTGAAGTAGTGTGGGGCTGGAGGAGGGTGGGGTGAAGGGTGTGGGGAGGGGTACTGGAGTGGGGGGGGTGAAGTAGTGCGGGGAGTAGATTTGACGCGTCGCTTACCCGGCAGCCGGCTACCTGTGTATCACGTCCGACACGTTGCCACAGTCACGTCACAAAGGCGCTCCAGTGGCTTGAGTTTTGAAAAGAAAAAAAAATTCGACCTGTCACAACCTCAGATGGCACAAGATGGGTCACACAACACGACAACCCTGGCTGGCACAGCCACATTTCCCCCCTCCCCCATTGTCAGAACTTCAAAAGCCTCAGCAAGCCAAGAGCAGCACGCATGCTCCTCCAACCTGGCAGCTGGGGTAGTTCACCCCAAAACACCAGATGCCTGGGTCACACAACACAATACATACTCATGGTCCATTGGTGGGATTCAAGTCGAACAGGTAAACTAATTCAGATACCTGGGTATTTTATTCCATTGCACAGGAAGTTGGAAATTTCATGCTGAACAAGCAAGCATAAAGGCCAGAAGCTCGGCTTGTGCAATGAACAGTTTTTTTGTCAATCTGGTAAGGTGGCTTATCGCATGGCTTTAAAAACCTTTCATGTTAAGACTTCTGCCCAGCTTTTATTTGGGGCAGAATTGTGGGCACCTTTCAAAATAGCAAATATCGATGGTGTGCAGAACAAATGTTTAAGATCTTTGCTCAGGGTCCCAGGGGGTCCTCCAGGTGCAGGCCCTCCTTTAGGGCATGGGAGAGGGCCCATAAGATGTGGTTTAGGATTGGAAACCCAGCATCCAGAGGCTTGCTCCCTTTTCTTGGTAAAGATCCATTTAGGAGTAACTGGAAACAGAAAGTGGAATGTCATCTGTCTCATATGGGCCTTCCCAGGCCCGATGTATTGTCTAAGGCACCCTTGTTTGCTCAAGCGGAGGTTAGGAGTCGATGGCAGGACATTGATTTGCAGCAAGAGTGGGAAAAAGTGGGGTCCACCTCCCACCTGAGTTCCTACTGCAGTGTGGCACCAGGGAAAGGTTCTATGGCTTGCTATCTGGCTGCCGATTATTCAGCAAGGGGAAAGTCGTTAATGATGGCAGCTAGGCTTAATGCCCTTCCAACCCAATTATTGGAGGGTCGGTTTAATAAAATCCCGGTGGAACAAAGATTATGTCCTTTTGATTTCCAAGAAGTTGAATCAACAGACCATCTGCTCCTTAGGTGCCATTTATATGATGACTTGAGGGCCGAGTTTTTACTTAAACTTTTAGAGCAATACCCCGGTTGGTCAGATGATGCACTATGTACTAAATTGCTGCAGGATGGGTCCCAGGAATTTACTCAAGCAGTTAAGTTTTTTATTTTAGTTTTTGTGAGGCATTCCCAGTTTTTCAATTTTACTTCCTAATATAGTGGTTGTGCTTTGTCCCTTGGAAGAACCCTGTATGAAATGTATAGTTTGCATTGTTTGTGTTTTTGTAAGTTGTTGTATGATGGTTATGATTACGTGTCTGCCTAAATAAATTGAATACTACTACTACTACAACACAACACAACATGACAAGTTCAACCCTGGCTGGCACAGCCACATTTCCCCCCTCCCCCATTGGGGCTTCAAAACCTCAGCAAACAAGAAGCATGCATGCTCCTCCCACTTGGCCTGGCAACTAGGGCACCCCTCACCCCAAAACACCAGATGCCTGGGTCACACAATACAACACGTCCACGACAACCCTGGGTGGCACAACCACATTTCCCCCTCCCCCATTGGGGCTTCAAAAGCCTCTGCCACCCCAGGCACTTGTTGCTTGCTTTGCTTGCCATGGCCTGGCTACATGGCAAGCATGCATGCAGTTTCTCCTCCCTTCCCCCCCTTCCCTTTCTAAGGGGCACCAGGGGGTCTTGTAACTAATCTCATCCTATAAAACCTCAAAGAAACCCATAACTTAAACTTTACTTACCAACAGTCGCACGTTCGCACACCTCCAGCAGTCTTGGAGTCCTTTCAGATCCCAAACCTGCTGTAGAATGGTTTCCCAAGGTCCAGAAGGTCCGAGAAGGAAAAATAAATTCCTACATTACTGTTGGCCACCCCAGCCAGCCAAGTGCCCACCCACTAGTCACATCCCTACCCCCTCTAAAATCTTAAGAAAGAACCTTCAGGATTTGATGCCTTTTTTTATTTTCAAAAAAGGCAACCCAATCCAAGACAGGGTTAAAAAAGGCACGCCAAATGTAACACTTTGCACCACAGGGAGGAGCAGGGAGGGACAACAAGGGCAAAACAAAAAACAAAAAAACAGTGCCCAACTGCCAGTCATTTTTTAAAAAAAAAAAAAAAAAGATCCGAGACCAATGCAAAAAAACAAGTACGGTCAGGAGTTCCAGATCTCAGATTTAAAACCGGTACTGCTAAATACCGGCAATATCGGATCCCGGTGGATCCAGAATTCCCACCCTAGTCTCATTACATTTGCTCTCACTTTTGACCTCCTTTTTTTATTGCCAACCAACAGAATAGCGCTATGACAGAGAGATCTTCCTTAGATGACAGGTTAAGAAGTGATTTATATGAATCCACCGTGTCTATTTTAGCCTTTGTCTCTCTAAGTGGATAAAGCCAAACAGATCTGAGGTTTTGATAGTAAGGACATCTAAAAACCAGGTGTTCCAAAGATTCAACCTCATTCAGGCTACAAGTGCAAAGGCACAATTCATAAGCAATGTGTGCATACCTTCCTTCTATTACTGCTGTTTGAATAAGATGTAATCTAAAGGGTATAGGTTCTGCGTAAAACTTTATTTGATAATAGGTCCAAATAGGGCTCAAAAGAAAAACTTTTCTTTATTGAGCCCAAATACGGGGCTACTTTCCACTGATTAAGCATTGCCAAATCTTCTTGCATAGCAATATCTTTTAACCTACAGCATATTTTGTTCTTGATGACCAAAATGGTTTTCCCCAAAAAGAACGAAAAAGAAAACCCCGATGCTCTCAGAAGGTGTGCCCAAGGGTAGGTTCTGGAGCCCGTGTGTTCCAGTTCCTCCATAAGGCACTGGACTGATAAGGCCTGCTCTTGTTGAGACAGCAGCCATAGCCAAAAACGGAGAAAAGCCATTTTGCCACCACAGTCTGTAGACAAGATGTAAAAATCTGTATGCGAAGTCGCATCTCCCAAACCAGAGAGCCACGCCTCTTTTGACTGTCTTGGAATAGAGTTTTAGTTAAAATCAGTTGAAAATAAAACAACCTGCCGTGGGTGTTCTCATGCCTATTTACAGGAAAGTTTACAACAGTGCAAACTGGGCGGGGTAGAGACTACCTTGTCCCCTGGCCCTTTGGCTAGATTTTAAAAAGCAAACTTTAGAGAGAAAAAAATCAATCGCACATATAGCATCCTCTTGCATTAGGTCAGACTCCTCTAGACCTTCAGATTTCCTTTTCAGAGCTTTACCGTTTGTACTGTAGAAGTGACATTTGGTGTTCTTTTTAATTCAGCCACTAGAAGAAAGGATGGTAGCTGAGTAGTTAAGACACATAATTGCATCTCTGCAGGTCATGGGGTCAAGTCCTGCTCCATCTCACACCAGATGCCACCTGTAGCCTACTCCACTGTAAATGGGTACTTGATTCTTCAGGGTGGGGAAGTCTAAAGGCAGTTGACCGCATCACTCCTTTGTGTACCATAGGCTTTAGAAATTGGTGTGCCTTAACCGCACCACCCCAATGGACCCACCCAGCTCATGGCATTGACTTTTGACTAAAGGAAGACTCTGCCTGTGTTAAAAGGAACACCAGGAGAACATATTAAATAAATTTAAACAAATCTATTTTTCTGTTTACACAAGCTTTGCCCCAAGCTCACTTTGTGCATTTGCGACAGGCTGATGAAGTGTCAGTCCTTGAAAGATTCCTTTGATGGGGCCCTATTTTGCAGTGTTGGGTAGCTTCCTGGAATTAGGCTGGAGTGAAAAGGATACATTTTCACAGCTCCGCTTTCAGAGGCTGCTCCTACTGTTTGAGCATGCCCTGCTTGTACTCCACAGTTGGCCAGGCTGTGCTTGTTTTGTCAGCTGTTTGGGAAGGCATGAGGACTGGACACCGGTCAGTCAGGTACACAGGATTATCCAGGTAGGAGACCACAAGGGTAGCAGGAGGGCAATGTTTTGGCTTGATTATACCACAAAATTGCAATGGGGAATAGAATACAAAGTTGAAAACAATTTGATCATAGCTCCAAACAATATAATGGGACAAATGTGTTAACCAAATTTATTAAAATTCTCTAAATTAGCAACATTATTGAAAGTATCCTTTTAAACGTGTGTAGTAAGGAGTTGTCTGTTTATCTTTCTAATGACACACCCTATTCTCTGCAGGGATGTTCTGCCTTGTGGCTTTTTGGGGTACTCAGACGTAGTTTCATTTTTGTCTCCGAGCTGCTGAACAGTAGTTAGTGTGTTTTCAAGTTCGATTTAAGAGGGAAATTGATGTGTTATCTATTTATTTAGATTTATATTCCACCCTTTCCTGCAGGCTCAGAACAACTCACAACATATATACGCATACGCATACACTATATATAAGCCATATAAAATCCCAACTTGAACTTCCACTCTGGGTATTTCCTGTCTTGCCTCACTTTATATTGCATTGGGTATTAAGTGCTTTTGGCAGGGCGTTCTCGCTGAACTGAATTCCCTTGGTCGTTTTTCTGAGCCCAGTGCCCTTTCTAATGAAGGAAACGGGGAGGGGGTGTACATGAACGGCAGGCCCTGCCATCGTCGAGTCCTAAAAGTGGAGACGAGAGACCATCCTTGTGGGGATCCAAGGGGCGTTATCCCTGCCACCCCTCTAGACCTAGGAAGTCCAGCTACTTCATTGTTTTTTAGGGGCTTGATGTATGGTGTACAGGGCTGACTGCTTCAGTAATCAGCTCAACTGTTACTGGCAGCATCCAGCACTCCAATGAAAGGAAAATTGGGAGGCCCCCTCTAGCATTCAAGGCCTGCTTTCTTGTACACAGAAGATCTGACCTTAATCTGCCATTGGGTGTCTAATTTATGTCTGCTTAACATTTCTTCCTCTTTTTTTTAATCAGTCTGGGAGTGAACTTCTAGCAGTTGTATGCACAAATCCAGATCCATATAGTTCTGATTTTCGTAATCTCCTAAAGACGGTGAAGTCTTTAATTACTATTATTTTTTATTTTATTTTTTACTGCAGTGACTGGTGTAGCTTACTTTTGGCTAGCCTATTTTCTCTGTATAATTTTTTCTCAGTCCAACACGGAGAAGAATCATGAACTCAAGTATGGCATTGTGTGTATTTGTACATGGTTAGTGTCCAGCTGATGTGATTTTGACCCTTTCCTGTACAAATAGTTGCTTTAAAAATTGTTACTGCAGCAATATTATTATAGCAATACCTCTTTGGAACACAGATTTGAGGCAACGCCAGCCTTACCACACAGCGACCTAGGACAACCCCACCCCCTCCAGGCCGTGCTTTTCTTGGGAGCCCCGCAATGGCCCATGTTTTCACCAGAACAGGGTGTGGTACTCCACTTCCTCCCAATGAGCCCACAGAAGGTGTCCCCAAAGGGTGGGACCACTAGGGCCCCTGCATTTCCTTCTCCCTGGGCCCTGCAAATTCTAAGGCGGGCCTTGATTGGAGGTGCACGAGAGTTCATCCTAGACCCAAGCACGGGGTTGGTTTAGATGACCCTCAAGGCGGGATACTTCTGTACATACTGGGGCAGGCTGGATACTTCTGTACAGATCGGTGCACTGTATAAAGGGCTCTAGCATGCAGAGCACAGTATACCCCTGGGGCTCTGGAGAAAGGGCTCTGCGCCGGTATAAGGGGGCTCTCGTGCAGCTCTGGATAGAGTGATGGAGGACTATTGCGCACAGCTCTGTATGCACTGGGATTTGGCTCTGGTGTGCATTGTTGCTGCTTTCAAGTATCCGATCCTTGCAAGAAGACCCCGTGCCTCAAATGGCAGAGGATGTTGGAAGTGTTAGGTACTTCACACACACAAAAATATGTGGGTTTGTGCCACTACCTACTCTAAAAGAGTTCTGGGAATGAATCCGAAGGTGAGCCTTACACTAGACATAATTGTTAATCCTGCAAAATAAGGCTTCTTAGGAAGTAAAATAGTAAAACTGCACAAATGTACAAAACTGTAAAATAATAAAACTGAAGCAGCTAGATAGGATTAGAGCTTGAAAGGAGTTACTGCATACTGGGCAGAGTAGGGGTTTGGGAGCCAGGAACCTGAATTCTAATCTTGGCTTTGAAACTGACTACTTCCGTGGCCCTGATCCCAGGGTGCGAAATTTCTGGTCACCATTGGCAACCAGAAAATGAGGGCTGGCCACTTGCCCTTAATGCAGCTGCCCAGCCGCCTCTCCTCCTGAGGTTTTTTTGTTGTTGTTGTTCAAGTTGCGGCAAATTTTTAAAAAAAGAAACTCAGCGGGACAGACGACTGGGCAGCCGCTGCTCTGCCTGTGTCCCCCTGCAAGCTGCACCTCCTCACGCCCCGCCTCACGTCACGCTGGAACACACCCCCCCCCGCTCCACGTGGCAGAGACCCGGAAATAAGTATGGCTCTACAATAGCCATACTTCCGGGTCTCTGCCATGTGGAGCAGGGAGGGGGGGCAGCCTGGGCCCTGGCCAGGGCTGCAAGTACCAGCCCAGCCTCACCGCGCCGCCGCCTCTCTGGCCTGGGAGGAGGAGGCGCTGTGGGGCCCAGCCCAGTACTTGCAGTTCCCCCCATCTGCCTGGCTGTGTCTGCTCACGGTGCCGCGGCGCCCCAGCCAGCTGGAGCCGCTCAGGTGGCTCAGGAGAGGAGCGGCCGGTTGGTCAGCGGAGCTGAGGAGGAGGCAGGTGCAGCAGCAGCCCAATAGGTAAGGCTGCCCCCAGCGCCTGGCCGGCACCCGTAGCCACCAGTCCCTCTCTGGCCTGCGTGCATGTCCCCATCCCATTTCCCCTACCCCCGCTGTCCCCACCCACCTGCCCCTGCTGTCCCCATCCCTGCGGGGAATGATCCATGATTTAAGTGTGAGTAGTTTTTAGTAGCTATTAAAAGGTATGTGCGCAGATGAGGAACACTTATTTATGCACAAATATGCAAATGTACATATTTGCATAAATAGATGGTGGCTAATTATGCAAATTTGCAGTTTAATTTACCCTTGGCAACCAAGAAAAGTTTTTGGCTACTAGACTTGGATCTGAAATTTCATACCCTGCTTGATCCGGCTAATGAAAATGCAGTTTTACTTTTAAAAGAGTAGTTCTACAACAGGGGCATAGTGGAGGTCATATATTTACTACATCTGATTTGAGGATTTTAGTTTTAACTATTTCCCTAATAGATGAGTGGCTGGCAAGTAAGAAGTCTTCCTTCCCTAATTTCCAGCTCTGCAAATGCACCCAAGGATCTGAAATTCAACCTGTTTTGTTTTCTCCTTGTGTACACCAATCCTCAGGCCCGGGGGCCATATGTGGCCCCTTTCCAGTGCCTGGATCTGGCCCCTGGATCCAGTCTCTACCCCCAAGCACTGAAAAACTGAGCTCATGATAATGGAGCAGAGGTGGGCATGCACACAAGGGTAGGGGACAGATCCACAGCACAGATTCATGATCTGGGTTCTCCTATTCTTGAATAAACTCATTAAGCACCCCCGCCCCAAACCGCTAATATTCAGTGTGGCCCCCAGGACAGAAAAGGTTCCCCACCCCTGCTGTAGGCTAACATTTGTCTTATCCGTGCAGAATTGCTGCTGTCCTCCTGTCCTGTGTACCAGCTGCTGCACAAGTGAACCTCTGTGTTCTCTTGAGGAAGCACAAGATGGAATAGGATTCCCAGGTCGCTCTCCCATCCCTGAGTGAGCTTTGTGGGGCTCACAGGCATAAAAGGCAATAAACAAGTGAATCTCACTAAAGTAAGCAAGTAGGACTCTGAACACACAGAAGGAGCAGATGTGTTTTACAAGAACGTGTTGTCTGACCATCTACTTGCATTTCATTCTCCTCGGACTCATTTTTCTCCTCTGTAAAATGGGGATACTACTACTTCTTACAGGTACTGACTGTCGTGGGGGTTACTTAGTTAATGGCTGTGTAGCACTTCAAGGATAGAAAGGAGCTGAGTAGCTGTAATCACAGAACCTAATGCAGGCTTTGCAGTGAATCTATACCATTCCTTCCCTCAGAACTGCAAGCTTTTCCTCTTAGTGAGGAAACAGTCCACCTTGATGAAATGAGTGAATGGTGGTAATAGAGCAAGACTGTCGGTGGTGCTCACAAAAGGAAACAGGCTGGCCTTTGCTATGGCAGTAAATCATGAAAATGGTATGCAGAGGTGGGGTTCAGAAGAGATTTTGTCAGATCTTTTGTGGGATTTTGCTGTGGTCTTGCTGCATGTATAAGAAGAAAATGCTTTGCTGCTGTCATGTATCTCAGCAGCCTGAGGATTTCAGGGCAAAGTGATGTGTGTTGGCATAGATAATTTAGTTATGGAGGGGGCATGGTCCAGCACCCTCCAAAACCAATAGAATTTTCCTGCTTACCTGCCCCCTCCCTCCTGCTTACCTGCCACCCTTGTCCCCGCTTACCTGCCACCCTTGCCCCTGCTTACCTACCCCCTCCCTGCTTACCTACCCCCTCCCCAAAGCACTCACCCCAGCTTACCTGCCCCCTCCCCCACTTACCTGCCACCCTTGCCCCTGCTTACCTACCCCCTCCCTTCTTACCTACCCCCTCCCCAAAGCACTCACCCCAGCTTACCTGACCCCAAAGCCCTCACCCCTGCCCCCCTCTCCCAAAGCACTTACCTTCCCCCCCCATTCCCCAAAGTACTCACTGTTTCCACTCCTCTTTGCCGTTCTGCTCCCCTCCATGCTGCTGTCAGTAGTTTTAAAAGCGCCCTGCAGTGCCAGGGCAGACCATGCGCAAGTGCTTTGCGGAACTGCCGCCATGTTCCCTAGTAGCGTGGTATGGTGTGGCATCCATGTCCCTCTACTAGGGAACATGGCGGCAGCGCCACAAAGCGCTTGCGTGTGGCCCAGCACCGTAGGTGGTTTTAAAACTAACCAGGCAGCAGCAAGCAGGAGAAGCAAGCAAGCCGGCAGGAACAGCGAGCGGTGGGAAGGAGGAAGCGTCACCAGGCAAGTTGTCCCCAACACCCCCAAACCCCCAGGCACAATTGCCCTGAGCCCCGCTTAGGGAAGCAAAAGTCAGGAGAAGAGCAGGCGAGCAGCCACGCCTCTCTCCATAGGCAAGCATGGGGGGTTTCAGGCGGTCATAACTTTAAAACTATTAATCGGATTTACAAAAACCAAGCACCCCTGGTAACCTCCTTTAATTTTCTAAAAGGCTTTTACCTCCTCCCCCTTCCCCCCCCCCTTTGCAAGGAACACTAAATCCCTCTACCCTGCCCAGATCAAGAAGGTTGAACTAAATAAAAAATCAGGTTTCAACATGCAGTTTTCAAACGGCGATATTTTGGCTTTTATCCAGCCGATTTAGCTGAAATTCGGACAGCATGAACCGCTTGCCATAGCGAGCCTCCACTACAAATTTCATGATTCATGCCCTGATCTCCCTCTCTACTGGCTCCATCTCCTCTGCCTTTAAACATGCCACTGTCTTCCCCCATCCTCAAAAAGTCCACTCTGGATCCCTCTGAACCCTCTAATTACCATCCTGTCTCTCACCTCCCTTTTGCTTCCAAGCTCCTTGAATGGGTTGTCTACTCCCATTGCCTCGACCTCCTCTCCACCAACTCCTCCCTTGACCCCCTCTAATCTGGCATCCACCCCCTTCATTCCACTGAAACCGCTCTTGCTAAGATCACCAACGATCTTGTGGCAAAATCCAACTGCCTTTACTCTATTCTTGTCCTCCTTGATCTCTCTGCTGCCTTTGACACTGTTGACCACTCGCTCCTACTTGAATCGCTCCACTCCCTTGGATTCTGAGACTCTGTCCTTGACTGGTTCTCCTACCTTTCTGACCACTCCGTCAATGTATCTCTTCCTAACTCCTCCCCCCTCCTCCTCCCTACCCCTCTCAGTCGGGGTTCCCCAAGGCTCTGTCCTTGGCCCGCTCCTCTTCTCTATCTACACCCAATCTCTAGGCAAACTCGTTGCCTCCTACGGCTTCCAATACCACCTATACACTGACGACACTCAACTCTAGCTCTCCACTCCTTCCCTCTCCCCCTCTGTTCAAGCTCGTCTCACCACTGCCAAAACTCTCATCCACTCCCTATTCATCTCACACCTCGATTAATATAACCGCCTCCTTGCTGGCCTTCCCCGCTCCCCCCTTTCTTCCCTCATCTCTGTTCAAAACTCTGCTGCCAGGATCATCCACCTAGCCCGTCTCTCTGACCACGTGAAACCTCTCCTCTC
>QEPC01014394.1:528376-552029 GCA_003113815.1 Sphenodon punctatus | reverse complement strand
GGGGGGGGGGGGGGGAGGAGACTGGGATAGCGTGGGGCCAAAATAAAAGGCTTGCAGTCTTGGGCTACAATGCCAGAATGGAGCTCTGCATGGCAGGGAGATGGGCCTACAGGAGCTAGCCTGTCACTGCGTCCCTCTCTACTCGGGCCTTCGCTGTGGGTATACCAGCAGCAAGTGCCTTTCCATTCCTCGGTGTCCTTCACCTGCCAAAAACCTCACCCTGCTGTCAAAAGCAAGATGCCCATTGTTTTCTGCTCAGCCCAAGGTTAAACCAATAGCTGCAGTTCAGCAATTTACAGCTATAAACCTTATCTGCAAATCCAATATGACTTGAGTCCTTGTCCTTGGAGATGAACAATGCCCAGGACTCCCTTTTACTGCCTAGGAGGGGTTTTTCCAGTCCACCTGACCCTGGTAGATGGAGGACATGCTTATGTGTATTCTGACTCCACTTAAAGCTTCCCTTTCCTGGAGACAAAAGACTTGCCTGCAACTAGCACATCCCTCATTTCTTTGGGCAAGCTTTCTACCCTTCAAGCAGAAAGTCTAACAGGACTATTTCACCCTGCCCCATTTCCCCTTTCAGCAGTTGATGCCACCAGTAATACTGTGTTCTTCCTGCCCACCCACGCCTAAAAACGGTAAATTTAAGAATTGTTTTTCCCCATTTCCTGCTTTTGCTTTAGTGAAGAGGGTTTTACCCTGCATTTGTTTGAAACCGAGCAGGCCTTTTGCAAGTGCTAGTAGCTGTGAGAAGAGTCTTCAAGTTTCACAGGGCAATCCTGTTGCTTGCTTGCTTTGTGGGAGGTAGCTTGTGGGAAGGGAGCCAGCAGTTATAAACATTACACGAGCTACTGGTTTTAAACCTTGTGTTGCAGGAGCCCTGTTTGGCTGAACGGCGTTCTTGTTCTTGAACTGCTAAGCTTCGTTTCATGTTTATTGGATAGAGAAGGGAAGACTGGCAGAGGTTTGTGCAAAATCTCCGTAGGGAACATGTCTTGTGCTCTGTAACTCTGTTCCTGTGTAAATACAGGGTGTCGACAAACACAGTTTTGTGCTGTGCTTCTCTGGTCCCTTTTCCTGTTTTTAATCTTTGGGGCTGGTTGATTTACCTTCTTTCCTGCTTGTGCTTTAATGAGAAGAAGGTTTTACCCAGCTTTTGTTTCTCCCAGTTTAACTGAGAAACAAACAAACATTAGAAGCTATGGAAACGTGAACTTCCTCTTCCTACCAAGCTGCCGCCTCTCCTGTCGGTGTGTTTTTCCCCTTTTGGAGAATAGGAACACTGTCTTGTGAGTAGGCAGAATTATCCCTCGCTATTACGTGCTCTAGCAATATTTTAGAAAATAATCTCCCAACTCCATACCTGTACTCTTGGAATTGGCCTTCTGTGCTTTGATCTTGCTGATACAGACTTTCCAATAGTCCCAGTCAAGGAGGGACGGTCTGGTCTCTCTTTGGGTGCTGAATCTCACCGTCCCTCCTGCAGGGGGTCAAAGTTCCTCTTTCGGGAGAGAGACAAAAAGATACACTTTGGCTCCGCAACCTAAATTACTCCGTGTTCAGTCTGGTATGCTGAAGATGCATTTGACAGAAACGGACAGTGATCTCTTTTAGAGTAGTGCAGCGTTGGTCTTGTATCCAGCAATCCCGTCTTGTGTTTGGTGGATTCCACAGAAAGCCATAATCTTGATTTACGTTACTGCTATCTTCATCCTGGGCGTTTGTGAAAAAGGAATTTCTGCCCCTCTTGACTTGTTGACTCTGGAGAAGTATCCACTGTAGTAAAAGGGAGCCCTTAGCATAGGACAGGAGACAAATTTAGATACACAAAACCACCATGGCAATCTTCATCCCCATTCAAGGTACAGAGCTTGCCTGCTAACATGCTACACCCCTTGCATGGAATCGCATTGGGAGGAACCTCAACTATCATCTAATCCAATCCCCGGCAATCGGGCTACCTACAGCATCCCTGACAAGATGCCTGTACAGCCTTGGCTTGAAAGCCTCCAGGGAAAGAGATGCCACAGCCTTTCTAGGCATCTTGTTTCAACATTGAATTCTTAAGCTGGGAGGTTTTTTTCATGTTCAGCCCAAGCTAGAGCTAAAACGAGTCTCCACCAAATGAATAAACACACCGAGGAATCCATCCGACCTCGAACAAATGAACCAACTAACAAACGCTACCCGTCCAATCTTTGATCAGCTACCTGTTTTTGTAGTTTCTGTTTGTTCGCTTCATTCATGTCACCCAATTGTACCACTTGTTTTCATTGTTCCTGGCCAAAATTAATGGAAAACCAGAAAAGGATGAAATATATGAAACAACATGGTGAAAAATCGGTTGCTTTAAGGTTTTGACCTTTTGAATACAACTTGTTCAGAATTGGGGTGAAAAAACCCTGCAAGCAGTTAATCTGCTTGTTAGTTAGTTAGTTAAAACTTATATCCCACCTCTCCTGCCCACAGGGCAACCCGTTGTTTCACCTCTCACCCAAATCTACCTCTCTCTAATGGAGTCCCATTGCTATCCCCTAGTGCTGGAACTCAGTCCTTGGTTTTCCCCAGAAAACCTCAAGGATCGAGGTCCTCGACTCTGTTTTCCAAGTTCCAACGTTTCGAGGAATGGCCCCCAAACTTCGGAACTCGGAAAGTCCTCGACCGAGTACAAGGAAGGGGGCTGGAGGCTGGCACTAATCCCCTGCTCCCCCTTCCCTGGCCCCCACAGGCCAGGGAAAGAATAGGCTAGTGGCGGCTCAGGGTGGGGTGCTAAGGAGATGGAGGGCTAGCGGGGGCTAAGGGATAGAGTACTCGCCCTCCGGAGGGCATTCAGAAATGCGTTTCCTCCTCCGGACTGGGTAAGTTAGAAAGAAAAGAAGCTGGGCATGCTCAGAAGAGCCAAATGGCCCCTTCTGAGCATGCTCAGACCTTTCCAAGATGGTGCTGGCAGCATCAGCATGCTGCGACACCATCTTGGATGTGGCCAGGTGGTTCTGAGCATTCACTGAACTTTTTTTTGTTTTTTAAACTCACCCTCCACAGGAGCATTGGCGACACGTGGCTTCCTCCAGACCAGGTGAGTAGTCGACCGCCCTCAGCCTCTGCTAGGCCCCAACTCCCTCTTCCTCGGCCCATTCCCTCTCCCCCCGCCTCCCTCCCCCCAGCTGCCTCTGGCCCCCTCCTTGGCCCCTGCCCTTGGAATTCCAAGTATTCTCCAAGGGTCTACATTTCTATGTCCAAGTCCTCAGTAAAAGTTCCGAACCACAGCGGAGGACTTGGTCCCGGTACTCAAAAACTTGGAAATCCTCACAAGTACTTGGAGCGCCTATTTGGTGCAGCCCTATTATCCACAGTGATGCAGCCCGGTCCTCAGTAGGCCTATCTCCTCACTCTTACCTGCTCCCTCAGTGTCCATTCCCTCCAAGGCCAGTCAGTTGCTGGGGCTGGTGTCTGCCCGGTCCCCGGGTCGGCATGCCGTGAGGTGCAGGGTGACAGTCTCCTCCTCGCTCTCTACCAGCTCAGCCTCCATCTCAGATGTCGCCCAGATAGCAATGAGATCGTGGGTCTCCTGGAGCCCCACTGACACCACCCCCCACCCCCCCGTGGTACCGGCACCTGGGTGCCGGCCCCTCCACTGCCTCTTCCTCCTCTGTGGTCCCCGCTGCCTGTCCCTGGCTCCTTCCGGCCTCGGGTTCCTCCGGGGCACGTGCCCTCTTGCTGGTCTGTTTGTGGGTACAATGGGGGCTGCTGGTTAGGCCCCCTGTGCCCCTCCTCTCCCCGGCTCTGAGCCACCCGCTCCCGACTGCACCCTCTACCTTCTTCCGGGGTGGCCCCGTGTGCTGCTGGTGTCCCCCGCTGGGCCAGGTTCCCCCTCCCGCTGCTGCTGCTGCAGCACCTCCTCCTCGCCCTGTCTCTCCATCCTCTGCACGTTTTCCTCCTCCCTCCTCTCCATCAACTACTCCACCAAGCTCCCCTACTGCTGCCTGCCCTTTAAATTTTCCTCCGTGTGACACTTGTTGTTGGTTGCCTGGCAGCGGTGCTGCGTGCCGTCACCACGGCCCATTGTCATTTCCTCCCACCGCGGCTGGGGTTTTCCCTTGAGACGTTACGTTTCATTCACCCCAGCCGTGGTGAACATTCACCACACTTCTGGACCTCCTCCCACCCCGACCTCACGAAGCGTGGTTAGGTTCACCCCGGCCCGCGTTTGACTGTGGTGAACATCTGGATGCGGGCCAACAGACGTGCACGGCTCTTTCACCACCGCCCACGTTTGACTGTGGTTGACTGTGGTGAATGCCGAAAACATAACGTCTGAAATCACCCATAGTTTCTTCATTTGGGCTTTCATCTTCTACACCAAACTTGTTTTTGTAATAAGTCACCCAGCTTGCTGCCGTTATATAAGCGTCTGGAAGGACATTTTTATGTTTGGAATTCCCCTTAACTATTTTCCAAAACATGAGAATCATTTCTCTCTGCAGCTTGTCTCAAATGCTCCCAAGACTCTTTTTGAAAGGATTGCTTTTTTGAGGCCAGCAATTGTTTGTATTTCTTTTTGGCCTGCCTCCATCTACTGTTGGTGTCCCCACTCTCTAGTTCATTTGTTGCCTTAATACAGGCTGTCAGTTTCTTTTTCTCTTCAATACATTCCTTATCAAACCAAGCTTGATGCGCAGATGGAGTAATTTTATAGCTCTGGTGAGCTATTAAAACAGCATATAAATCAGTCACTAATTTCTGGTATTCCTGTAATAACTTTCCTGGACTAGTTGAAAATGCCCTGCCTAAATGTGTATTTGAGTATTTATTACATATTTCTTTTATCTTGTTTTTAACATCCTCTGTCCATTTTACCAATCTTTGGACTGGCAGGTCTAGTTTAACTTCCTCCTCCTTCCATTCCCCCATTTGAAATAAAGTTGCAAATAGCAGGAAATGATCACTCTCCGGGCGTGGCAGTACCTGAAAGGTCTTGCAGAAATGCCGATTTTCAACTTCCCTCAACATATAGTCGATTGTACTTGCACCTCGGTTAGAGTGAAAAGTAAGATGTCCCGGGCAGTCTGGCGGTATTTCACCATTTAGTTTTCGCCATCCTTTTTCCTGTATAAAATGCCATAAGTGCTTCCCTTCTATATTTGTTTTACTATCGATCATACAAGAGATTGTATTCCCTTGTTTCTCAGACCTTATACTATCTATTTGTCCTTGAAATCTTCCTATTCTAGCATTGAAGTCTCCTGCTACCAGTATTATAGCCTTTGGTAGCAAACGTTTTATGTATTTTATCTTACTTTCTAATAGTTCGACCCACCATCTTGACTGCGTATTATTTTTCTTTGGGGGGGGAATAAACATTTATGGCTATTAACGATTTCCTAATGCTGAAATCAAGATGAATTGCTTGAATATATGAATTATCCAAATCTATTTCTTTAGTGATACAATCAAGATTTACTGCCACTTCAGCCAGGAGTCCACCGGCCATTCTGCCATTTTTATGGTCCTTAAGGGCCGGAATGGTATATATTCGAAAGCCGTTAATCAAAGGTGACTCACTCGTCCAAGTTTCTTGCAACAGGAAGATTTGGAATTTGCTTATGAAGGTGCTCCAGTCCCTATCTATCAGCCGTCCTCCCAATCCAGCTATGTTCCAGGAAGCTACATTTATTTCTGCAGGGCTCAGGGTTGGATCACACTCCAGTTGTCATTCCTGTTGCATCCTCTCCCTTCTTTTCGTTTTATATCTTTCCCTATACGGCACATTCTTCTCTTTGTTCCATACCAGGTGACTCTGAACGAGGTGGGGACTCCTCAATATTCGGAATAAGATGTCTCAATCTCAAATCTCTGAAACCCACTCTGACTGGTGCTGAACGAAAACTGCCCTTAGCTTGGTGTAACCTGGATACAAAACGAATACCTTTGGAATCCTCAATCTCTCTTCCAGATATTGAACTATGGACATTTTTAATTGTCGAATAGATTCATTTGAAGGATTATGTAAGTCATATGTATAATTATATTTTGATTAATAAAATTATTTAAATTCCTACTATTTCTCTCATGATAACCTTTATTTGAGTTCACCTGTGGAGACTTTATCCTTCCAAATGATTCATTTTGGCTGTCTTTCATTGTTACATCCTTACTTTTCGGGTGAGGTGCCTGTCCACTTTTCTTTTGATCTTTTCCACAGAGGTGCTTAATTAAAGATGTTTTATGTAGGTAACTTCTTGTCTCAAAGGGATACACAATGTTTGATCCCTGAGCTTTTCTTTGCTTTGGGCACTTATTAATTCCTCGTAGATGGTTTTTAGGTGTTTTAAGTCTTGAGTGACTCGGGTATTTATAATATCGATCTTAGAGGATGAACTATCTATGGCCTGTCTGAGTTGTTTGCAGCAACAATTCTCATGTAGTATTGAATTAATTCTTTCAAAATAAGTTCCAGTTTTACCTACATGGCTTGGTGAGTTGAGCTGAAAGCTTTCCAGATATGATAAAAAGCGGTCTTCTAAATCTGAGTTAAGAGTAAGTGGGCTACCCTTTGATACTGGATCTAAATCTATATTCAAATTTGAATCTGCTTGTCTACAGGAAGTCGAGGTAGGCTGTATACTCTGCCTAGTAGTTGGTGTTTTAAATTTTTTGTCTTCGAGTATATATTTTCTCTATCACATGACCAGGTGATATATCTGTAGGAGTCTGACCTTCTATTACTCCAATAATTGGTGACGGCGCTATATTATGTAGATTATCCAGCTTCCTACCCTTACGGGTAATAAAGTTGGTAATCTGCAGTTGTGTATTTAGTGCCCTTCCCATATTCAGAATTGCGGGAGATTTATAGGAGGCCATTTTAATCTCTCAGGTTCTTAAAATAGGGGGTTTGCTCTAATGTTGCAACACTTTAACACTGTCCCACACCTGGGGATCCAGCTCACTCCCCGCACGTAACCAGGGTGCCTCTCACTTCACCCTTTAGTCCCCCATAAGGGGCAAGAGAAGGTGTATCACTGCTGTTTCATCCGAAGCTGTCCCTGCGGATGTTACCAGCAGAACTCCCCCAACGGAACCCACCTTCCTCCTGAAAGAGCAGGAAGACTCTCGCTTCTCCCTTTAAAAACACACCCTCGTCTTATCAACCAGGGAGGCTCTCACCTTTGGAAACAGCCGAGGATGGAAAAAATAGGAGGAGGGACGGTTCCCCTTTAATTATTCCTTTGTCGTTATTCTAGTTTGTGTATCAGGATTAGATCCCCATCTGAGATATGGTCCCTGACCCTGCTACTAAAAAACTATTGAAGGTTAGGCCAGATCTGGACATCATTTGAGAGACCAAAAAAAAAAAAAGTCAGACCAGATCTGGTCCACAGACCGGAGGTTCATCAGTAAGGCATTATTGTGTTTCAGGTGCAGCCTGTTAGCTTCAAAAGCATATCCGAATGACTGGCTGTGTATTTATCAGTTACCTTAACTGTTGCTATTTACTTAGTATATTAATAATGTGTTTTAAAAGTGTTGCTGACCAGTTTAGATTTCAGTTCCTTTTGGTGATTTTTTAAAAGCACTTGGTGCTGGTGGGCTACTAATTTTGCCACAAAAAATACTTCCCCTGTGTATTTCTGGGCCCGCTATTAAAGCAAGCCATGATCGTGTGCGCTTGGCTGGTAAGAGTATACATTGCCAGAGATTTTTTTCCCCAGCTCTGCCACGGTCTTCCTGCATGACCCTCAACTCAAGACACTCAACTTGAGCAAGACACTCAACTTTTTGTGCTAGCTTCCTCCGTCTGTAGGATGGAAATGCTTGTTCCTAGGATACTCTTTAAAAATGGCATTTCTGCTTATTTTTTAACCTAATAATATTTAACTGAAAGAATCTGAACACTTCTTCCTGTTCTCCAAGTGCATTTGGCAGCTTTGTCTCTCCCCGGTGGATTTTTCATATGGCAACGGAGAACAAAATTGTGTGTAAGTTGTTGTAAAAATCATAAAAGTTGGCAGGGGGACTTGGAAGCTGGTGTGCAAAAGCTAAATCCATTTTTATTTTTTTAAATTAACTTTTAATTTTACTTTTTAAAAATGTGACTAGAATCCTATTTAACCATGTTTTTAAAGTGTTCTGCCCTCAAATGAGAGAGGTTGTGGAAGTGCAAAAGATGGGAGAGGATTTGCCATTCAGCTGCTCACCTTCTTGCAAAACCAGACTTTGCAAGCTAATCGCCAAAGGCTGATTGATTAATTTTTTTTAACCAAAGCTGGCTAGACTGGCAAAGTAAAAAGAAAAGCAAGCAAGCCTTGGCCCTGATTGATTATGTTGAAGCCTGTGGGGGATACCTGTATTGAGTACATGCTTAAGAACTTTGAAACTGGAGACAAAATGGTGCAATGGTAGTTCCATCTCAAGTAAAAAAAACTACTCTGAGCAAAATCTGTATCCAGCATGTTTTATTAAATACAATCGTACAAAAAAATAATCAGTGCAAACTTGTTAGCTCTTGTCAGCTTTTAAATGGGAGCTTCTATTGTTGGAAAACTCTTTTGTAGAAGTTCTAGAACCATGGACTTTGATCCTGCCACCAGAGCTGCGTGGGTGTACCCGTGTTACCGGCATGGAGCTGGCAGGCCCCAGACTGCTGAGCACCCACCAGAGAAGGCTGGAGGTGGAGTAAGACTGTTCCCATTCAATGAGCAATTGCTAGCCAAACAGTTTCTTCTGATAAACGTGCACTGGTGTGAAAATTAGTAAGGGAAGCCCAAATCGGATTTGACTGCTGAACAGAAAATACAACAAATTTAGTCCTCAAGTCTGCCAGCGCTTCTACACATGCTTCATTTTAAAAGACTGAACAGTTCCATTGGAAACAGTCTAACATGCTTAAGCATGCTATTTTAGTATTCCGTTAAAACCTGTTACTATCTAAAATTAACAAGCTTATCTCCTTCCTATGCCATAATTTATAAATGTGTACAGTACTCCTTAGCATATAAAAATCTTTTTTCTTTTTTCAGTTATAATTGTTTTCCTCATAATGCCACAATAATGACCTTTCAGAATAAAAACAATCCAGTGGAAGGACAGTTGTACAAAGCCTTCACATTTTGAAGGGACAAAACAGTTAAATAAATAGATCAGTAGAACCTTGCATGGGAAGATTTAGTCCTGAAGATTGTAACTGAGAAACAGAAGTAAAAGTATTTGTTGTGGCTGCACTGAGCCTTGGATTCCATGCAGGAGAGTGATTCTATAAATACGGAGTGTGCATGACTCGGTATTTAGAGACGTGCATGCAGGAGGAGGTGGACAGGCTGAGCTGGTAATCAGTAGAATGAACAGTACAGCTCTTAAAATAGCAGCCCACAGCCCTTCACAGTAGAATGCCTCCACTGCAAAAGGATCCAAACAGTTTAACAATCATGAGTACAAAATGGGACTGAGTGGTTCTAAAACAATGTTTATAACCAGATTCAGCAGCTGTGATCTACTCCAGCTAGAAATCTATGCTAGAACGGTGTCTGAAGTGATTAGAACACTCCTGACTCCAACAATGGGCTGTTTGGACTGCTACTCGGCCACAACTGAAGTTTTAAACTGTACAAAAGACGTTACCAAATATCTATTGAAAGCGAGGGGATGGTCCTAAAAGTACCAGGTCAGCAGTAACAAAACAGCACCAGACCACCAACCCGCAAGGTAGTACAGAACAAGCCAGTTAATTAAAGGACAAGAGAGAACAAGGCACACCTACAACACACCTAAGAGGTGTTTCATTTTTAGAATGGGTATAGAGGTTTGACAAACCCTGCAAGGATCAGATGCCCTTGGAAGGGGGAATAGTTTGAAGGTCACAAACACCCAATAATATCGTTAAAGCCTAGTTCTAGTTGGATTACCATAAAATAGGACTCTTCTCAAAGTTTACTGACAAATCTACGTCCTTGACTATAAAACAAAGTGGAATATTAGATGCTATGTTTGTTACATTGTAAGATTTTGTTCACAAAACGTTTCTAGTCTTCTGTACCAAATCAGTAACAAAGCTTTTTTTAAGTGAAGAAAAAAGTACTCTTGCTTTAGCAAACATTACTGTTAAAAATCTTCATCTTTAGGTTCTGTGTAGTAAAAATCCTCTTTGTTCTCGGGATCGTTATATATTGCATATTGCCATTCGATGGAGTTTTCTTCAAGAACAGGTTATAAGAAAAGAGACGACCGTGCCTGGAATCCGGTGGCACAGAAAGCTGAATTGTGAGAGAGAAATACTTGATTAGTTTTGACAATGTTTTGATTAATTTAGACTCTCAAACTAAATTGCAACACTGATCTTTGTGAGTGTTACTAGCAAAAAGTGTCAAAACATCAGTAAGTGCTTACAATTGGGACAGGAAGAGAAAAGCTATCCGAAGTTAAAATGACCCTATTAGTTCAGTTGGCCCACTCCCAAACCAGTGCACGGTTAATAACCATGCAGCATTTTTTAGTAATCCAGTTCTGTTGCACTTCCATTTCCCTGAGGAGAGTCTTTGAGATTTCACTTTAGCTAAATTCAATCCAGGAGTGGGGGTGGGGTGGGGGGGTGGGAGTGAGGCCACTTTCCAGTTCCTGGATCTGGCCCATGAACCCAATCCCCACCTTCGAGCACTGAAAAAGGGAGCTCAAAGGAAGGGGGGGGGGCGCAAAGATGAGGGCATGCCCTTAAAGACAAGGGATTAATGACACAGATTCATGATTTTTTATTTATTTTTTCAAAACTTATATCCTGCCCCTCCTGCCCAAAGGCAGCTTGGGGCGGCGAACAACATGCTGTGGACCTTCCCCTTCTCCCATCCTGAGTAAGCACCCCCAATGCGTATGGAACCCACAGAACTTGGACTATGGGCCACAGAAAGTGGCCCACAGGAGGGGAAAGGCTGCCCATCCCTGATATGAATCATTTACATTTCATTACATCACTCCTTATACTTCTATCAATCCATCCCCCCAAAGGAATCTCTACCTACTTAGTGTCCTACATGGTTTCTGATCACAACTTTTTAATATTTGTATCTCACCCCTAGTTAAACAAGACACTCAGTTCCTTAAAATTCCCTCCTATACTGATCCTTCTAGATTTGCTATTCCATCCGTTTCTCCCGCCTCCCTTCTGTTTGTTTACATCTGGTATTCAGGTGCCCGTAGCTGCCGAACACAATTCACTAGGTATCATGGTAAGGGGGCTAAAGATAAACACCCCTGCATGTGCACATGCTATGTTATCGAAGCAATATAAAGAGACGCAACTGTGAGAGGAAGGCTCTGTATATTCATGCTGTTGGCAAAATGCCCTCTGGTGTTGACTTGAAACAGAGTAGCTAAGTAGCAAGGATGCCATTGACCCCTTTGGGACAACTCCCTGCTCAGCTCCAGTTCCTTTCTAGCAGTGGGGGACCAGGGTGGGGAGGGGAAATATGTAGAAGCTTCCTCTTGAAGGACAAACTTCATAGCAGATGTTTCTGAACTGCATGTCTGAACCCCAAGTGGGGGTCACACCATCTGTGCATGGGTTTGTAGTACCATATTGGTATAGGGTACTCTTTCTTGGGGGGGGGGAAAGGCGCAGGATTATATTTCTCAAAATGGGGTTGTAGAGACAAAAGTTTGAGTGCGCCTGCTTTACAGGTAAGTGACTCTCTCTTTGTCAAGGCTTCTACATAGCCACACTATAGGACTGTCTCTTTGAACTGAACATCCATTCTGGTGACCGGTAAAATGTCTTACTGTCAAGTGAACACGCATGAGCTCCAGTTTGCTGCTTTGCCGAATCGGACTGATACATGATGGGAAGAGAGGCTTAAACAGCCTCAGCCTTTTACAGGAGCAGACCTGTACCTGTAAGGGAGTTAAATGCCCTCCCATTCTCTTCCTCCAAACCGTGCTTAGCTAGTCAAGTCCTGGTCTCAACTCCAGGGGGTGGGGAATTACCATCAATGCCTGCGATCCACACCAACCACTTACTCTGTAAGTGGCTTGTGTATCACAACCAGGATGCATATGTACAGGCCTTCCAAGAAAAACAACTTGTTCTCTCTCAAATTGTAAAGGACTCCCCCTCCCCCCACATTTGCTTGCTGGTGGGCAAAAGAGCTGCCTTGGAAAAGGTACTTAATTCTAGGGCAAAGTAGTTCACTAAATATCCGGAAACTGGCCATCGGACTAAGAGCTTCTCCACCAAGGATTTTAATCTGTGTTACTCAGTACGAGTTTATTAAATGGCATTAGTATTCCAGGGACGCTAGAACTTAAGTAGTGGCATATTGGGTCAGACCAGTGATCCACTGAGCCCAGCATCCTGTCTCTAACAGCGGCCATTTGCAGCCACTTAGGAGAAGTACACAACAGGTCGTAATAGAGTGATCCACACCCTGCCATTCACTCCCAGCTCCTGATAAACTTGTTTTGTAGCCACTATTAACAGCACCAAACCCTGCTTCCACGTGGGTTTCTTTATGTGAATTAACTGAAAAATGTAAGAAGTGTCAGATTGCATACATGCTCCCAGTTTTCAACCAGACTTTGACGTGGGGCAATGGGGTAATCTGGACTCAATCCATTGTGTGAACGAATCTCAAGAAAAGGCGTTAGTGTGATTAAAGCAGACTTAAGAGACTCTTTTTGATTTGCACAACATGGTAAACCCCAGCTGACTAACTTATCCCACCCTTATTAGTAAGGGTGTATCATTTACTCCTACAATCTGTATCATTTACAATCTGTCTCCTTTACTCCTACAATCCCAGGCCGCTTGCACACATGGCGATTTTTGTGTGAAGGCAGCAGTCATGGAAGATTCCTGCGGCCGCATGCCCACGTTATCGTCATGACAGTTTTTTTGAGCCAGTGTGAAGTCATGTGACCTGAAGGGATCTGTTGTTAAATTTAACGAATCCATGCACCCGTTACAAATTTCCTGGGGAAACTGCCACAGGGGGACTGTGGCAGGGCTGCAAGGGTGTGACCTGCATACAAGCTTTGAGAATGGCCCCTTTAGGAGCTAGCGGGTCAAGGAACCAGCAGGCAGCCAGAGAGAAAGAGAGGGCTGCAGAGTGGAGTGGCTGCTGGTGGGCTGTGAGTGGAAAACGCTGCAGCCTGACATGAAATCAACAAGCAGGTTGGAGAGCACTAGATTGAGGCCAGGCTGGGAGCTAGTGAGCTCGCCTGGAAAGGTACTTTGGGATCCCAAGGGGGCTGCTGAACGCTGGGGCCGGGGTAGTGCCCTGTAACAAGGACTAACCGGGCATCGCAAATAACACTGCCTCCTCGTGTTCCAATTTTAGCATAAGTGAAATGAATGTTCAATTCACCACACGCACCCATTCCAGATGAACATAATACAGAACTCGGGTTACTATCAGAGAAGGATTTCGCTACCCTGACATCTGTGATGAAAATCAGAGAAATTTTCATGATGAACGAGAGAAGGTAAATGCACGCGTTATTAAATCTCCCGTAAGATAGAAAATAACATGAAACAGCATAATGTGGGAAAGTGCCCCCTGGTTAAGCTTTGCCTTTCTCCATTCCAAGCAGGCCAGCCTATTATGAATATTTCTCAGCTTATTTTTATATCGGCTTTATTTTTTCCCTATGCAGAACAATCCTAACCTTTGAATCACTCTGAATACTTGAAATACCAGTCAGGCAGAATTACCTCATACTTAATTTTCACTGCACTTCCTCTTCTGTTTTGTAAGGGACAGTGAGTATCATTATATTGCTCCATCTTCCAAGGCCCTAACCTTGCTGTGCGGCAGCTGCTCCGCCTTAGTTGTCAAAGTATCCTCAATGAGCTCCCATGAGTATCACTCCTTATTTGGACAGAAACCTTACTAATTCTGCCATCCAATTCCTTTGAATTGCAAATGACCTGTAGTTCTGACCCTCTAAATCCTAAATCAGTTCACACTCTCTACATTGTACACTGCACACTACAATTTTAAAAGTACTTGTATTTTGTAAAAGCAAAGCATGACTAAGAAACCTACTGGAAAGTTTGTTAAAGGCTTGCTATGGAAAGGGAACCCAGACTCTTCCCTCTACCGCACAACAAATAGGAACACACACAACTCCATGCAATGCTCTCTCTCTCTCTCTCTACTCCCTTCAAAGCAACTCTCACCTTGGTCTGAATTAGTGCTTTACAATTACTAATGTTAAATTCATCAACTTTTAAATCTTCATTTTCTTGGATATTTGTTTCTTCCAAAACATCATTGCTGCTGCCTTTTGCATGATCCTAGGAAACAGAACAAACTGTTGAAACACTTTTCAAGTGGCTATGCATCTGTGTGTCATAATGAATAAGTTATTCAGTTATCGTATTCTCCAAAGCGCTATATAAATTCTCTGCTGGTGCTATATAAATGCTTATAATAATAATAATAATAATAGGCATTTGCTTTGCTTAACTTTTCCTTTAAAACCACCTCTCAAATGCTGATAGCTATTTTAGTTTTGGAAGCTGCCGTGCTAGGCCACAATCCTGCCATCAGCTCAATAAAGCAGGCCTCCGCTCTTCGAAAGTCCCACTGATTTTGGTAGAACTTTACACTTGTGCAAGATGCTCAGACCACAACCTGAAAAAATTACCTTTCAGAGATTGCAATTTGGTTTTAATTATATATCTATCCAGCAGCATAACTTCATTCAGATCAACCTTCCTCATGCATTTATTAATGCAGGCAACATACAAGGGCTGCAAATAGACTAGTGCCAGGAAGGCTGAAAGAAAATCTCAATTAAGATATTAACCACCTTTGAAAGGCAAGATTAAAATTGCACCAGCAATACAGGTGATTATATTTTAAAAAAAACAACCCACCTCCGACTAATCCTTCCAAAATAAAAAGATTAAAAAGTATTAGTCCTCTCAGTTTAAAAATTGCTGGTTTTATTTTATTTAACAACAACAAATAATCTAGTCTTTTCCCCTCCATAGAATAATTTGAGGGACAGCAAACTGAGTCATGTTCCAGATACTACAATTAAATCAGGTATTCCAACAATGTGTTTAACCAGACCTTACAATTTCACATTTCATTGATCGTTTAACTCCCACTTGAGTCAGCGGAAAGACTCGCATTGATTTAGTTCCATCCTGTCGGGTGTGAATTCTGCTAACTACTCCATCCAAAGCTAAACAAAAATACCCACTTTTCCCTTCAGGGAACTGATATAACTTTTCCTATTTGTTCCAAAAATCTAAATCAAAGTTGGTGAGTTCCAACATACATACATCACACACACTTATTACAATGGAGGGCTCAATAGAGTGACTGCAAGCCACTTGGGAACCCTACAGTGGTTTGTGGGTCGTGACCATTGTCTTTGTCTTTTTACAGAAAAAAGCCCATTATCTTTGCCCTTCCTCATTCTGAATATGTCTTCTGTCCCGCCATAACTTTCAAACATAGTTACTGTTCCAGTAAAACCCTCCTCATGCTTCTAATCTGGAAAAAACACAGGTCGCCTGAGGTACTTGGAACAGAATTTGATCTTTGGGTTTCCTTGTAACTAGTCATAAACTTTTTGGTGGAGAATTCCCTCTGTCAGCCTCAATGAAAAGGCCAAATTGAAGACCTTTCCCACCAATATGACTTGTTAACCAAGCAAAATGGAGTTTAAAATCAACCTCTTACACCAATATTTCAGCTAATAATTTTTAGAATTACCTTTTGATTAGCATCTATTCCAAGAATGGACAGAAGGTTTTTCTGGCAATGAAATTTGTTCCAGGGACAGCTTAAACCCGAGGTGCTATTGGAATGTCTAAGCATTTTCCATATGTTTCCAGAGTCAATGCTAGAAAGGAAATGCAAGTTTAAATTCATCTAGCATTTCCACACAAACCTCATATACCACTGTAAAATCCCTTATTTTTAATGCAAATGCAGCCTCAGCGTAGACAACTGTACAATGGTAAACACTGAAACACCAAATATAGAATTAGAATTTATCAGTATGCAGGATTGTCCAAGGAAACAGGCAAGAATAAGTAAGCTATTTGAGTGTGTAAGGACATAAAAAGCTCACTAATATAAGTGAAAGCAAAGGTTTCTCATGCTTGTTCTCACCAAATAACTAGTCATACATTAAGATCATGCTGAAGAGACTTGCATACACCTACACATCTCCATCCTGACGACCAAAGTAGATTATGAATGAATGTTCCTATCATGACCCATGAGAAGATCATGGATGAAGGACACGGAAGGATGGATGGAAATGAGGATGAATTAAGCAACAAGTCTGGCAGCTGATCAAGAGATGATTCACCGTGCCATCAATTCCTGAATTGAGGATGGGTTGATAATCATCATGACCCAGAAGTTATAAGGTGATTTTCTGTGGGACATTGGGCAATTACAAACAAAACTGTGATTCCCTTGAAAGGAAATTAATGGCAGGATGACAAAGCCCAGAGCATTAAAGCACTCCACCAGCACCAGCTCGTTTGGGTTTGTTAGTCTGTTTCTCTGAGCCGCTGCCTTTTATTCCTGCCTTACTGTTAAGACAAGGTCAGTTTCCATATGTACATGGTCTCATCTGTCAAACTGTGAATAGTCAGTCCTACAATAGAAAGGTATACTAAGATAGATCTGAGCCTCCATGGAAAGGCAAAGAATGGAGTACCAGTTTGCAGAAGACAATCTATGCTCCTCACCGTAATTGTAGTCTTTTCACCAGACTGGAGTTAAATTACTTGATAGGACTAGTGAGTGGTTGTACAATGAGCTTACTGTAGGAAATCCAAGCCAAAGTTATTTTATTGCAGCTTCAAGAAATATGTCATACACTGCGGCGCAGTGGAAACACCCAAACCTGCTTTGCAGTTGCAATGTCTCTAATGTATGCAGAAGCAAATGCAACAATTATGCAGAAAATGCTACTAATCAGTGTTGCTATTAACATTCTAGAGCCCACGGGGAAAATCAAACAAGCTAGGGATTAGGAAGAGGACCCAGGACTAGCAGAAGTAATAACCACATTGTTGCTGCTGAAAAAGTAAGATAAATATGCAGGAAAGAGATAGGAGAAAAGCAGACAACAGGAAGCATGTGATGAGTGGTGTTCCAGCATTCCAGAGCTTACTCAAGAAATGGTACTACGCAAGTACGCAGAACTCTAAAAGAGAGTAAGTACTTTTGATGGTGTGATATTTTTTTTTCAGTGGCAAGAAACACAATACATCTTCAAGAACACATAATGTTGACACAATCCATGTGCTTGTTGCAAATGCTCTGAGAAACATGAAGGCACTGATGGGTCTCTCAAGTGTGATCTCAGTGTATGGCTACTGATTATTAATGTTTTTTAAATGTTAATATGATACAAATAAGTTATACACACAACTGATCAACTTGTTCTTTACCCAAAAAAAAGTGTGATACTAAACTATTTACCAAAGTTGTTTCTTCATATATTCAGGAATTTCAAAGTCTTCGCTATTTGTGTCCAAAATATGATCTAAGCTGCTTATGCTCTCTGAGAAATGTGGTATAGGAATCTTTGGAAAACTCTGCTCAAAAATGTCCTTGTAGCTGGGGCTTGCCTAGAAAAAGAAGAATTTTATTATGCACACTATAGGATACAGAATGCGTGTTCACATGGATGTTCTCTATGCATGAGGATAACGGGATTGGACACATACTGTGAGAAATTGGTTCTAGACAGCAAATGGAGACCATTTTACAACAGAAAGCAAACTCCGTACCCACAATTTTTATTTTTACAGCTGACATAAATGTCTTTGTCTTGTCTGTGTACCAAATAATGTGGCTTTTATTTAGCTGCTGTTGGTAAAGCCAGAAAGGCAGATGTGCCTGGTTGTTCTTCCTCTGACACCGAGAACTTAAAGACCAGGCCCTTACTCGCATGCCTGACGCTTACTCATGTAAGTATTCCCTTTGGAACTGATGGGTTTATTTATCTGGTTAAGGATTATTCATGTGAGTATGGATGTGCAGAGTCATGTGTGCCCTTTTGTATTAAAGGCTCTTGTGAATTCTAAAAGCCCTTTCTGAAAAACTGTTCCTATAAAACAATTTCTATAATTAAGTTTTTCCTAATTCTTTATATTTAAAAAATGGCTTTCTACATTTCCTTGCAGTGTTTGCAACTAGCCCTACTGCACTGAACAAGAGTCAGAAGGCAAAACTGACAAGTTTGCTTTCACTGTCCAAGATAAATGCACTTCCAGAAAGGAAAATGAGAGAAGGAACTTTGCTTTAAAAATGTAAGATGGTGGTGGTAACAGAAATAAGGGATTTTGTTTTAAGGTGCTTTTACTTGAAACATGTTTGTCCATTTCTTTTGAGTAGTGTATCTAAAGACTACTAACTCTCAGAACAATATCAAAGTTGGCTGTGCTATTCAGTTGTTCCCTGTTCAGAAACTACCTGTGTGTTCTGCAGATAGGGAAGGGGAACAGCAATTGTGTTGTTTCTTATTGCATTTTATGATAAGAGTGTTAAGGAGTCTGTAGCCTTTGCTCTGTGATGTAGACTCTGGAAGGAGTTTTTACAGCAATGGTTCCCAAGGTTGCCCATATGACCCCATGTTAAGACTTAAGTACAGTCCCATCATAGTGCCAGACAGTAACAGACATGGAAAGTATATAAAATATGTCAGGATCATGACCACATGTGCAGATGGTGTGACCCTTCCTGAAGCTATGTCCTGCAGTTTCAGGGCCTCTATTTCCCAGTGTTGTTGATCTGTAAAGGTACAGCTGGAGACTGACCTTCAGCAGAGCAGGCTCCCTCTTTAGGAGGGTCGGAGGAAGTATTTTGTAGGGGATGAAACTGGCTTGCCTAGCAGTCTTCTGAGAAAGGAGTGGAGTTGTGGGCTGTTCAAATCTTCTACCTATAGAAGGGAGGGAAACTTTTCCCATAATGTATAGAATTGGCTAAGCTAACCTGCTGAAAGAACAATTGCTGAGGTGTCCATATAACTGATGTAGTTGCAGGGAAGGGGAGAGTCTTTGTGCTGCTGAATACAGTTTGAGAAAAATGTTACGTTATTGCTCATAAACTCTATCATCATATTTCCTGTATATAAAGCTTCCTATAAAAAGGTTCCATCATTTCATCTCTATATTGGAGTTTGTGCATTCTGGTAAACTTTTCAAAAATACCTATTTCTAATTTTTTTAGGAGCCTAAGTACTCTTTTTAAAGGGGTGCATCCTTCCACCCCTAAAATCAATTAGAATTTTGCTACTGACTTCAATGGATGGAGGATTTTCACCCCAAAGCATCAATCTCCAACGTGCTCTCTTGACACAAGCACTGTTCACTTCAGTAAAGCCTGTGCTGGTTGGTGGAGACTTTTTTAAAGATTGGGCTGCATTTAAGAAGCTTTGTTCTCATTAGAAGTTAAGATCCATTTGCTCATATTCTATAAAACGAATGACCAAAATAGCATGACATTTAAAACTGTCATTCTCAAATGCTTAATTTCGAAAATGTTTTCTAGCCCTGTAAAGGAACTGTATCAAACACTGTTATTTAGGTAGCCTTTACCTCAATTTCAGGATTAACTGTAGCTTCTCTTCCATTGTGCGCAATCATTTTGGAGCAGTGCTGTCCATATGAGGTAGTGCAAAGTTCTTCATTTAAATCTGCGTTGTTTTTAGAAGTGTTCGATTTGGCTGATTTCGTCAAAGCTTCTAGACTGGGGCTGAAGTTCTCTGATGTGACTAAGGGTTCACTGAAACATTCAAAATCACCCCAAGCACAAGCACTGCTGGGCTCAAGAGTGTCAGTCTCAGGGGTGCTGTCATGAAACCCTTCTCCACTTCCCCCAGCAGGGAGACTTCCCTGAATCATTTCAGAATCTGTTTCTTCCTTATTTCTGCCTTCATTTGTGTTACGCTCATCAGTTCCCTCATTAATTTCAGCAACAGACATGCCACCCGCTTCAGCTGTCAGATCTTTCAAAGACATTCAATTTGAAGCTTCCACATCGCTAGGCCTTTCCACCAAACTTTGGTCCTGAATTTTTGTGCTACTGCAGTAGCAAGGATTCATTAGTTAAACTTGTTTTCTGTGTAGTGAAAAAAACAATCCAATGTTTAACACATAATCTGGATCTTTATTTTTGCCTGGAATAGTCTTTTTGATACTGCTGATACACAGAACACTGTGTCCTTCAGTGTCTCCCCAAGTCATCAACACTGCCCTTGTTATGCAGCCTAACTTTCTTTCAGTCCAGGATTTCAGTCTGCAAAAGAAGGGTTGTAAATAAAGACCTCTGTGATTATAGTGAGAAAAGATAAGCGATTGGGCAAGAAAAATGTTCATGTTTAAACAAATACATTCCAATATGATTCACTTGAAAACCACAAGTTAAAGCGACAGCAACTCTAAAAACAAGCCTATTGCCTAATTATTATTATTTTTACCCACTACTACTATAAATACCACCTGAATTCCCTAAAACAAAGATTAAGGGGTTCCCCCCCCCCTGGATTTTAATTTTTAATGGTGCACTCAGCAGAGTTTCTCCATTTGTATTGGTCTTAAACACATCAATTACTAAGAAAAATATTTCCTAATATAGTGAAATATTGATTGAAAAGCGACAACATCTGGCACTGGAAGGTATAGAAACCCCAAGCTATCTTCTTTTCATTCTCTCTACATGTCACTTTGACTTTAAGAGAAACTGGGTCCGATCCTAGCTCCTTGCACGCACATGCACATGCAAGCTGCAGCGGTTTGTGCGCACATTCTATTCCCCATACTGGACGGTATGTGTGAGTTGCGTGTGTGTGTTGTGTGCATGTCACAAGTCTTGGATATTCAGATGGGCAGCATGTTCCTCTGGCTGGTTAGTACTGGTGCTAGTTCTTGTAGCACTGGTGTGAGTCCCACTCGCTTCACTGCTGAGGGTGAGTGCTGGCACTAAAACAGCCAGAAGATTGTGTCCTAAGTCACAATTTCTTCAGACGTTAAGTGGTATTTTTTAAGAGCAAATTTGACAGCTAAAAATAGCTCCAGAATAAAACGTCCACAAACTGCTAAATCTTTTTTTTTTTTTTGTTAGGCTATTTATTCTGTTAAAACTGACTTAGAACTCAACAGTGTATTCATTGTCACAAACCATGAAACAAAAAGCTATGCTGTACACTGCCAAAAATCCAGTTGTTTCAACTGATGAGTTCTCTGCATTTTGATGAGATGGTAAAAATCATGGTTTCTTATCACACATTTTGTCACCAACACAAACTGCTTTAGAAATCCATTTAGCTATTTAATGAAAAGATTATGATAAAAATCAAAAATGCCAAAATAACGTCTATCTCAAACCAAGCATTTTAGAATAGGTTTCTCAAATGCCTATCTGAATCAAAGGGCATTTATTGGTATCAGATTAATCTGATGCCGATAATTGGCGATATCGGATTAATCCGATAAAACAGACACTATTGGTATCAGCATACCATTTTTTTAACATTGCCGATTTTTTGGATCTTTAACATTGCGGCCATTTTAAAAATGGCCGCAATGTTAAAGATCCGAAAAATCGGTAATGTTAAAAAACCGGTATGCTGATACCGATAAAACCAATACCAGTAACCAGTAATTCCCCGATCGTCCCATCCCTAATTTTCACACAAGACACTCTTCGCCCACTATACATGTTACACGGCACCCATAGGGCAACACTGCAGCCCTGCAACATCTATAGTGGGAGTGTGGGTAGTGAGTGGAGTGTCTTGTGTGAAAATGCCTAAAGAGTTTTAGCTGTCCCTTTCTAAGCCAATATTGTGTGTGCATGCATGCATTGCTCAATGTTAGTGTCCCCTGCGAGGATACTCAAGAGAAGCTAAATAGAGAAACATTTCATTGTCTGATCCTACACCCAGTGATCCATGTTCACTGCATTTTCCTCATTGGCAACAATGGGAAAAACAGTAAACAGACTAACACAGGTCCCCGCCTACAGCCCTTTCATAGCCAAAATTCATGTCTCAGGCTGCAGTCCGAAGCAAGGCAGAAATCCTTTTGTCTTCATTAACACACATCAACATGCTGAGGGTTTTAGTACTAATTCTTTGTTTGTTTCAGATCCTCTCTCTCTCGCTTATCTTTTTTTCCTTGCATGACTGGTTACTAGTACTTTATCCACAGCGCCAGACTGCTGGTCACCTGACTTTTATTAACAAGTGGAATGATACTGCATCATGACAAACATTTTAAGTTTCTGTAGAAGATGTCTTTTTAAATGGTTTGCTCTCTATAAAACTATCCAACGAACACTAAGAAAAGTACACACCTCCGTTTGGACAGTGTGTATTAAGTGGTTGCAGAATGTTCTATGACCAGTTTTGCTAGTGTGTTCTTGTGTAACTATTGCTTTGTTCTCATGGGCTCTAATTCACTCTGGGGAGTGATCACACAGGTGCCTGTAATCTGGGGAAGCTATCTTTCAAATCCAAACCCATTTAACCATAGGTAAACTGTCATGGGGCAATCTGCCTTCTCCCTACAAATTGCCCCACAACTGTATTTAATTGATGACATATTGTGTGGCCTTTTATTTCATGAGAACAAGGCCTGTGTCAAACTCAGTTCATGTTTCTACCCATTTCCCCTCCACATGCTGAGAGATTAATTACCTATCTCCGTTAGGGGAGAGGCGATTTATTGTTAGAGATGGGGACTAAGTTCCAGTATCTTTTATTCTATCAGCGTCTATTAGTGAGAGCATGCAAGCGTTTGGGGGGTCCACCGGGCCCTTCCTCAGGCATGTAAAAAGCCAACTAGAGATAGCAATTCAGGATGGGTAAACAGATCCCAGAAGTCGGTGTTCTGTTTATATATCCAAGGCAGTGGCCCAAAAGCTTGCATGCTCATCAACAAAATTTGGTCCAATAAAAGGTATCTGAATTATTTTGTCTTGTCATCTTTATATCTAGGATCACCATACTTTCTAGACTAGTAGAGTGAGATCTTTGGATAGAAACACACTACCTCCCTCAGTCCCTTCAAAGTACTTTATAGTGGGTTCCGTGGGCTATTTACTTTGAAAAGTTGAGGAATGCTGTTTTCCACGTGTTCTCAATGCAGTCCCTCACTCTCCCTCGTTTCTCCTGCTCACCTAACCGCCTTTGACCCTTCTCCCTCGCTGCCCCTCATGCCTGGAACTCCCTCCCTACCCAAATCCCTCCTCAAGACCCACTTTTTCCTTGCCGCCTTTCCCACTGCTTGCTAGTTGTTCCCCGTATACTTACTGTCTGCCCTCCTCTGCAGACTGCTGCAACCAACCTGATTGTAACCAAGCCAAGCCCACGCACCTGAGACTTTGCATCCGCCTGAATGTTTGTTTGTCTTCTCCCCTGTCTCTCCCACTGTCCCCGCTCCCTTTCTCCCTCTCCTTGTCTTTTAGATTATAAGCCACAGGCAGGGACTGCATCTATTTCTATGTTCTGTACAGCACCAGGCACATGGCTGGTGCTATATAAATTATTATTATTATTATTATTATTAACAAACATTTATATAGCACCAGCAGTGTACCTGGCACTTTACAAAGTAATAAAACAGACACGGTCCCTGCCCCTAGGGCTTACAATCTGAGAGACAGGAGCTGGGGGAGAG
>QEPC01014394.1:511939-527699 GCA_003113815.1 Sphenodon punctatus | reverse complement strand
TTGTTGAGGAGGGGGGGGAAGACCCCCAGTCTTGTTTGCCATTGTGCTTGCTGGGGAGGGGGGGGGATTTAACTCTGGGAAAAGCTGCCACTACCCAAGTGTCCTCAAGCGATTTAAGATTTCTGTCTTTATCCATTTGAGATTTTTCTTAAGTGGCAAAACTTTGGGGATTTTCTCCACCTGTGTCCCCCCCCCTTCTGCAAGCTCTGCTCAGTCCCCCCGCTGCTGCCATACCCGTGAGTGCTGCTTGGATTTCCCCCTAAAAGCCGAGACGGGCCCTCGCGAGCTGGGGGGGCGGCTGTAACCCGCAAAGAGGGGCTGGCAGCAATGCAGCCAGGGTGGGGAGCGGCCCCATCCCTCTGCCCCGGGGGCAGCTAGCCGAGCCGGCGAGATGCTATGGGGAGGGGCGGCTGTCAGGAAGCCGAGGGGGGAGGGCAGGCCGAGCCTGTCACCGCCGGCCCCATCGCTGAGGTGAAAACGGGGGAGTGGAGGGGGCAGCCTTACCCGCTCCGGCCCGCGCGCCCTTCCCTCCCAGCGGCTCCGGCAGCTGCAGCGGGGACAGGTGCCCGCCCGGCGCGAGCCCAGGGGACGGACTGACCGACCAGCTGAGCGGGGCGGGGCCAGAGCGGGGTGCGGGCCGTCGACAGACAAAAGGGGCGCGGCTTTGCGGCGATGCGATGGGAGCTGGGGGGGCGTGGCCTAGCTGGCTGGCTAGCTCCATGGCAACGCTTCCCTGCCTGAGGCCTAGCAGGAAGGTCGCGAGCGTTTAGTTTTCGCACACAGTGTGAATGGGCTGCCTGGCTTCTGCTCCTGAGTCAACATTGGCCTGCTGGCCCGACCTCCCCTTTAAAAGAGGACGCGTATGAAAAATGCATGTTGCAGGGCTGCGTTGGTTTCAATGCAGCCCTGTACCATGTATTTTCCCTAGGTGACCTCTCATAGAAGGGAGGTATGGCCACCCGAGCCTATGTACTGCCCTGTACCCTGTGCCCCTGCAGGGCTGGGTCCCCAATACTGCAGTGTGACCCCTTTGACCCCCTCCACCCAATACATGGGAGTCCATCAATACCCTTGGAAATAATGGCAGAGCGTGGCAAGAGCTGGTGTAAAACCCAGCCGCACAGAAACTCCCCAAGTGAGGCGCCCTGGGCTGGGTTCTGGAGGCGATGCCGGAGCAGGCCCCTGCCATCATTTCCTACAAGGCCTTGGCTTCCTTGGAGCCAGCTCTGGGCCCCTGGGAAAAGCAGCCCAGGCTAAGAGGGAGGGTTGCCTGCCCTCAGCACCTCCATGCCTACGTGACCCAGCCTGGGGTTGCCGGATCAAAATGTTGACAATAAGGGACACTACACCGAGTGGAGGGATACTGGATTTAAGGGCTGTCTCGCTGTGGAGTCCAGACTAAAGGACATCCGTTACGTAAATCTATAGGGATCTATAGGGTCTCATTTTTATTTGAAGAAATTTAACTTAAACCATGCTCTCTTCAAATAAGGGCTACCTGGCAACCCTAGTAGGGGCGAGGTTAGTTCATGGAAGAGCTGCTCCGGGGAAGTGTGTAAGAGGCCTAGTGGTTGCTCCCTTTGCAAGAGGCGCTGCAGGAAGACTCCGGCATCCCCTTCCCCTAGAGCAGGAGTGGGGAATATTTCCCCTCTTGCAGGCCGCTTTGAAAACCAGCACAAGTTGTTCCCACAGGCCAGATGAGAACTGTGTGCAGCGGTGCTTAAGGGGGTGCTCCGGATGGGCAAAATAAGGGGAGGTTCCATTATACCATGGATCCTTCCCCTAGCCTTGAACTTGCATCTCTGCTCCCGACTCACCCCACCCCTGCCAGAGAGAGAGGTGTTCTAGGGCTGTTCATTTCTCCTCAGGTCTTTCCCGGGGGGGGGGGATGATAGAATCAGGTTGTCTATGAATTAGTTAGCACGGGATGCTCCACAAATGTAGGCTGTGCAACAGCAAGAGACAGCCCCCTTACGGCCAAGCTCTGCTCCCAAGATGGATGGCAGTATGCACCAGGCCAGATGGCGCGGGGAACTGAGACGAATTGAGGCACTGGGGCACTGCAGTAGCGTTGCGTTTTGGAGGGGATTATAGCTCTGCTCTGTTGGCTCCTCAGCCAGGCAAAAAGCAGATAGAGAGGCAATGGAAAGGGCTACCTAGAGAAGTTGTGGATTCTCTGTCACTGGAGGCTTTTAAGAAGCTGATGAGCATGTATGCTGGGATGCTCTAGGTAAGGCAAATCCCGACCTGCACCAAGCAGGGGCTGGACTTGAACCCCTGCAGCTTTCAGCTTAGATTCTCTATGATTTCCATGTGCTCATTATCCTCTCTCCCTCTTAATCTCCTGTTCTCCCTTCTACCCAGTCTGGGTTTGTCTCAGTCCAGTCGCACTCCCACCTGCTCCTCCTTTGCCGTTGGTGTCTCTCTGCATGTGCTCCCTTTGTTCCTCCAATTTTGCTTTCTTTACACTATCCTCTTTTTCCTTGTCTCCATCAATCCCTTTCCCTTGTCCATTTTTGGTTGCACCGCTGGGGTGAGAGGTTGATCCTCCCATTGTGTTGACCCTGAGCAGGGAGCTGCTGTTCCGGCCACTGTGCAGCAGAGCAGGCTATCATGAAGCTCGAAGCTGGAAAGCTGTCCCCCTCCTCCACCTCAGCCGCTGCTGCTGGCCTTTGAATTGAGAGTCGCTGAAGTGAGGAATGGGGTGATGCAGCATTCAGCCCATGGCTGCTGCTAGCAGTCTTTTTTCTCAGGCCAGTGACAGCCACATAGATTTAAAACAAGCACACACAAATGCACTTTGGCCATTTCCAAATGGCTGTACTTTGCCACCTTAAAAGCTGCGTTTAAAAATCCATGCCAGTTTTAGTTAAATGTAGGAGTAGGAAGGATGAGGAGGGTTTTCTATTATCATCATTATTTATTTATTATTATACGCATTTATATAGCACCAGCAATGTACCTGGCACTTTACAAAGAATAAGGTAGACACAGTCCCTGCCCGGGGGCTTACAATCTAAAGACAGTGGGAGGGAGACAGGGAAGGGGAAACAGAGAGAGAGACGAGGGATGCGACATTCACAAGGATGCGAAAGCTCAGGTACACGTTCTTGGCTTGGTTGCAGTAAATTGGGAATTTACAGATAGCAGGTGGGGGATAATCCTGGGTGGGAATGGTTAGCAGGAGTTAGGAAGGGCGAAGCGGGAGAGGTGGGTTTTGAGGAGAGATTTGAAGGTGTGGAGGGTGGGAGCCAGGCGGATGAGGGCAGGGAGGGAGTTCCAGGCGTGCGGGGCAACGAGGGAGACGGGATGACGATGGTTGGGGGAGCCGGGGAGGCGTGGGAGGGTGAGGGATGGGATGGAGGAGGAGCGGAGAGCTTGAACAGGGGTTCGGAGGGAGATCAGGGCAGAGAGGTAGGGGGGAGCGAGGTTGTGAAGGGCTTTGTAGGTGAATACAAGGAGCTTGTGCAGAATGCGCTCAGGAAGTGGAGCCAGTGGAGAGAGGAGAGGAGAGGCTGCACATGGTCAAAGCGACGGGCTTGGTGGATGATCCTGGCAGCAGAGTTTTGAACAGAGATAAGGGAAGAAAGGTGAGAGTGGGAAAGGCCAGCAAAGAGGAGGTTACAATAGTCAAGGCGTGAGATGACTAGGGCGTGGATGAGAGTTTGGGCAGAGGAGATAGACAGAAAAGGGAGGATCTTGGCAATGTTGTGGAGGGAGAAGCGGCAGGATTTGGCCACGGAGTCAATATAGGGTTTGAAGGTAAGGTGCAAGCTGAAAATGAAGCCCAAGCTGCGGGCTTGGGGGACAGGGAGGATGGAGACCCCGTCAATGGCAATTGACAGGGAAGAGAGAGAGGAAGGATTGGGAGGGAAGATCAGGAGTTCAGTTTTCGCCATGTTCAGTTTGAGTTGGCGTTGAGACATCCAGGCAGAGATATCAGAGAGACAGTTGGTGAGACGAGCTTGAACAGAGGGGGAGAGGGAAGGAGTGGAGAGAGAGAGTTGAGTGTCATCAGCGTAGAGGTGGTATTGGAAGCCGTGGGAGGCAATGAGTTTGCCTTGGGGAACCCCGACCGAGAGGGGTAGGGAGGAGGAGGGGGAGGAATTAGGAAGAAATACATTGAAGGAGCAGTCAATGTAGGAGAGGTAGGAGGAGGTAGGAGGAGAACCAGTCGAGGACAGAGTCCCGGAATCCCAGGGAGTGGAGCCCTATGAGACTGGACCCCGGAGCAAGGGGGTTCACTTAAGGCCAGGCCCTGGACTCTCAAGGGGACCCATTACAAGGAACCTGAGCACCGCCAGGAAATCCTCAGAGGGTGAGGGAGTGGGGTTAACACACTGCCGCTACCCACTCTGAAAATTTTCTAATGGTGCTCAGGCCCCTTCCAAAGACACTGTCAAGATGGGAGTTTCCAGAGTGGGCGGGAGTGGAATGCTGGCCCCCACCCACTCTTAAAACTCCCCTCCTGGTAGAGTTGCTGCTGCTTGGAGGGAGATGGGGTTGCTGAGAGTTGGGGTGGTGCTGCCTTCATGGGCTATTACTATGGGATCGCTGATCATCATAAAACACAACTTAATCTGATAAAAAACAAATTTTATTACTAGAACAGCACACCTTGGTTTCTGTTCTTGGCAGTACTACAACTACACACACATTATCATACAATCGATCCCAGATAAAGATATCTTACACATTCTAGGCTGGCTGGATCATGGAGTACGCAGGCTGGTTCAGGGAAAGTCAGGAGAGGGCCCTTGGTGATGCTGGAGAGCAGAGCTCTATTCCGTGAGATTGTTGAGATGGACGGGACAAAGACCATGACCCTCACTGGACAAAACCCTAGTGGAATCTAGTATTAGTAATTTATTTGTATAGCTCCTGCAATGTTTCTGGAACTGAACAATCATTAATTAGAGCAGGGATGAGGAACCTCAGGCCTGGCGGCCAAATGCAGCCCATTGTAATCCCCTCAGGGTAGGTTACCTGTCTCTAACTACTGATTGTATAGCACCAAGTACATTGCTCTCTCTATATAAATAATAATCAATGGCTAGTTTTTATTTGGCCACTTTTCAGTCCCTGGATCCCAAGGTCCTTTCTTCAAATGCTGAAAGACTCAGCTCAGCAAAGAGGAGCAGAGATGAGGACTTTCACCCAAAGTTAGGGGACAGATCCATGGCACAGATCTACTATGTGGAGTGAACCGTCCCCTTCCAAGTGCACCCTGTAAGCATCCCTGCCCCCAACTTGTATGCAGTCCTTGGACCTTGTACTAATTTTCAAAGTGGCCTCTAGGAGAGAAAAGGTTCTCCACCCTTGAGTCAGAGCCATTACTACTACTACTATTTATCATTTCTATAGTGCTACTAATCGTACGCAGCGCTGTACAGATACACAAAACATAAAGACAGTCTCTGCTCCATGGAGCTTACAATCTAATCAAGACACACAGACACAGACAACTACAAATAAGAGTCTTCCTATGAATAATGGACTACAGGATGCAGGGATTCAGTAAGTTTATTTATTTCAGTTAAAATGGTTGAAATCCATAGGACTATGATAAGGATAGGGTTCGTGATTTAAAAGCAAACTCAAAGAAGTGGACCTTTAGGCAGGACTTGAATAGGGACAGGGAGGTGGCCTGACGCACCAGCTCAGGAAGTTTGTTCCAAGCATATGTTGCAGCAAGGTGGAAAGTGCAGAGGTGGGAATTGGCAGTGGAGGAGAAGGGCACAGATTAGAGCATTTTACCCGATGAACAGAGGTCACAGGTAGGGGTGTAGGAGAGGACCAGGGGCAGGGTGTATGTATGTATATGCATCCCCTCAGAGTGGGTAGGGTATGGGCGGGGGCAGGATATGTCTCCATCTTTTTGTCTCCATCTCTTACATTTGAGACTAGCAGGGAAACTACACTTACTCTAGACTTAAATATAAGAACATAAGTAGTGCAGTAGTGGGTCAGGCCAATGATCCATCAAGCCCAGCATCCTGTCTCCTACAGTTGGAAATCTTTGTCTCTTGGGAGAAGTACCCAACATGTCACACTGGACAATCCATTCCCTGTTGTTCCAGCCCCCAACAGTAAGAGAATACATTCCCAAATCCTGTTTGACTAATAGCCATTAACGGACCTATCCTCCAAGAACTTATCCAATCCCTTTTTAAAACTAGGTACACTACCGGCCTTGACCACTTCCTCTGTCAGTAAAATCCACAAGTTAATTGTGCACTGAGTGAAAAAATACTTTCTCTTTAACTGCATTCACATTGGCGGTGGTGGCAGAAAGAGCAGCGATGGAAGGCACAGCAGCAGGGAGGAGCTGGATGGCAGGAAAAGAGCCGGTGTCAATGGGGATCTGCCGCGGCTTCTCTCACGCATGTCAGGGCAGGAAGCACAAGAAGCCGCGGCAGATCCCTGTTCACACCGGCTCTTTTCCTGTCATTCAGCTCCTCCCCGTTGCCATGTCTTCCCTCGCCACTCTCTCTGCCGCCACTGCCACCACAGATGTGAGTGTGGCCTTATTTGTTTTAAATCTGCTGCCAGTTAATTTCATGGCGTGTGTGTCACAGAGGAACATAGGGTCACACACGTGTAACACAGGCCTACGTGTAGACTACAAGTCTGGTAAATATGTAAAGCAAAAGGTTCCACATGTATGTAATGTTACAGTTGAGAACTGTAAAACCCAAATCAGGACTGTGACACATGACCAAGTTCCAGGAAATGGAAAGGCAGTTTGTTGATTCCCCCCAGACGGATGGCCAGAGACATTTATATGCTAATGCAGGCAGGCATTGCCTACGTGCAAGAGACACAGAAAGCTGATAGCAAGAACAAAAGGAATTCTAGAAGCCTCGAGAAGATACAAGGAGTTTCCTCCTGGGGATATAAGGAGTTATACCCCAGAGGGGAGAGAGACTATCGGGAACTCACTCAACATCTTGCAGCCAGGAAGGCTGAGCCGAAACATGGACTGAGAGAGGGAACTTTGCTTTTTAGCAACTCTAAGACTGAAGACCCAGTCGCTTACATCAAGGACTGAGAATAACTTATGGACCTTTGTAGGGTAAGATGCTTATTTAGGAACTCAACCAGTATGTTAGGAATGCGTTATATTATTTACCTTTGATTTCTAGTAACCACTCTGTATCAACAATCTTACTTATGTAATCAAGAAACTTACTGCTTATCTTTATGAAGAAGTGTCTGTGTCTAACATTGGAACACAAGTGAGCAACAAGAGTTCTCAAGCTCTTGCGAACCCAGAGATTAAAGAGTCTGTAAAAGGGAAGAATCGGGCCCTTGAGTGACAAAGGGGTTGTCCCTGCGGCAGGCTTGAATCGGCCAGAGAGAAAAACTGGTTCAAGTGGGCTGTACGTGAGGTAAAGTCACTCAAACCCGGTAAAGTGGGGGTGCGGACCTCCAACCCGTGACAGTATGATGTCCCCATGTTCTAGTACTGTCAGAGAGGATAACTAACCATTCCCTATTTACGTGTTCCACACGACTCATGATTTTATAAAGTTCCATCATATCCCCTGTCAGTCATCTCTTCTCCAAACAGAAGAGTTCTTATGTTCTTATGGTAAATGGACAATTCAATGGGAGAGCGTGGTCCAACGCCTCAGCAATCTAGGGGTACACGAGATTGCATGTTCCGTCTTTCTCCTGGAACACAGCTAACCTACCTAAGGAAACTCCAGAACACTGAGGTAACAATGCCCTTCCTTTGTTTCTTTGCAGCATATAACAATCCATTGTGAAAAAAAGCATCTGCTAGCTCTGGACTCCCTGAAGTTACTACCCAGGTAGCAGTTTCACACAATAAGCTAAGCTGCTAATAGCCTGACCAAGAGAAGCAAGGAGACTGAAGAATTTGCACCACCTAGTGGAAGTAACTAATAAAAGTTCTTCAACCAAAATCCCAGAAAGATTGTACTGAATGAGTGATGTTGTGTTGTTTTAACATCACGGCGAGGCCGGAAAGTTAAAACAACGGGTGCCAATGGTCTAGTTCTTTAAGTTGTGGGGCATCTATATTTCATTAACTTCAGTGGTAGTTGTAAGTGTCTAATAATTCTGAAATGGTAGAAGGGTATTAGAGGCAAGCGAGCACAGTCAGGCCAGCTGCTTCGGATAACAGACTGTCACTTTCCAGGCTGATCAACCACCCTGCCTACTTTGCCTGCTAGCCTACCACCTTGGCTGTGCCGGGCAGGGGCGTAGCTAGGTTGGAATAGGCCCTGGGAGAGAAGATGGAGTTTCTGCCCCTCCCACACCCACAGTGGGACACAGGGAGAGGTATACCATTGTATGTGCCGGGGGCATCACCTGTGCCTATAATAGCTGTAGTCTTCAGTCCTGTGGGCAGCTGGGAGCAGGGGCGTGCAGAGTCACACAAACTAGCCCAGTGAAGAGGGACCCCTGAGACACACCTGCGCCATCGCCACCGTTGCTGCTGCTATGAGCTGCTGCTGACTGTTCACACTGATGAGGAGCTAGCAGCAGTGGGAGGCAGACAATGGTGGCAGAGTCACAGCAGTGCGTTCAGGACTCCCTCTCCACCCCTTCCTGTCTCGCTGCCATGCCTCCCACACTTTGCATAAGGAAGGAAGACCCAAAGGGTTGTCTGCATATCTCCCAACATTTTAAGTGGTCAAAGAAAGCGGCGACCACCCTGAGCTGCCAGTGTGCAGGAAGGTGCGGGATATAAATGCCTGTAATAAATAAATAAATAACATAAATAAATAAACTGTGCCCTCTTGCCCAGTAAGTCCTGGCCTTGCACACACCTTCCAGTGGTTGGTTCCCCTGTCTACTGAGGGAAGCCTGGCCAGCCAGTACTCCGGTGGTGACCACCCACAAGGGCCCCACTGCTCTAAAGCAGGGGTGGGGAATGCCAGGCTCAAGGGCCAAACACAACTTATGGCAAGATTTTATTTGGTTCACTTGAAGTTCCTAGGTCTGGACCTTGGATCCAGTTTCTACCCTCAAGCACTGATTGCCTGAGCTTAGGGGAGGAGAGCAGATATCAGGGTAAGCAGTCGCACACAATGATAGGGTATGGATCTATGGTAGTGATCCATAATCTGGACCTTCCTCTCTGGAGGAATATATAAATAATATATAAAATAAATAATCTGGACCTTCCTCTCCTTCCCTCATACTAAGTGCACCCCTTAAGCAACCCTCTCCCCAACATCTTGCAACAAATCTAGAGCTGAATTGTTAACACAGAGGTCCAGAGCTAATTCAGATAGAATTGCCTCCGCCCGCCCTCTCCCCCACCCCCGCTCCCCGGCAGCGTGGACCTGCCTAGGCCAGGGGGCAGAACACGGTGGGATGATTTCCCGCCCTGGGGATTTGCAGGATCCCGCCCTTGGGATTTGCAGGATCCCGAGGGTGGAGAAAATGCAGCTGCCCAGGCAGCGAGAAATCTGGTACCCCGCCAGAGTTGCTAGGCAGCCCCGGCAGTGAGTGATAGGACCAAACTGGCCATGTGGACTCTGCCTCTACTGGACGGAGCCCATCTCTGCATTCCGGGCAGCTCCAGCCTCAGTTGCGGGCTGGAGTCGAAGAGAAATCAGCAGCGGGGCGCAGCTGCTGCAGCATCGAGGAACATTGCTCAATGGGGGGGCTGTCGGGGCTGGCCTGCTGCAGGACTCACCACCCCGACGGGGCCTTTGCGAGAGTGGCGACCGCTCCCTAAGGCAAGGTTGTGGTGCTCCATCGCCCCTTTCCCTAACCCCCCTGTGTGGTTCCCCGTCCCCCCCTCCCCAGTGGCAGCCCCAGAGTGGGAGTGGGGGCTCTACCTCCCCAGGATGGGGAAAGTTAAGCGCAAAGCCGCCACCACCACAAATAAGCGGCGGGGAGGTGGGGGCTTTCTGTGGTGGCAGTGGTGCTGCCCCCCCCCCCCAGGGACATGGGGATCGGGGTCATGCGCCCTGCTGGGGGAGACTATAGCCCAGGGCCCTAATGGCCCTGAGACATCAGGTACTGGGGGGGGGGGGGGGNTCTCTCTCTCTCTCTTTCTATTTGGGGAGGGTACATAAATGGCCTGTAGCACGTACTGTCCTCAGCTTCATCCTTTTGAACACGTGGAGACCCCAGTTTAAGTCATTAAGCTAATTCCCCCTGAAGTTTAAGGAATGGTGGATATTGGGGTACCCACCCAATAGTCACGAGTGGGAGGGGGTCTTCTGTTAACAGGTAAGGGAAGAGCTAAAACCCTAACCCCCCCTCCTCCCCAAAGGCCTGGGCGAACAGCCAGGTTTTACAAGCCCACCGGAATGTCAAAAGGCTTGGGGACAGGTGATATTCCTCGGGAGGGAGTTCTAAAGACGCGGTCTGGCTACTGAGAATGCCCTGTCCATTGTGGCCCCCCGCTTAACACATGGGACCTCCAAGAAGGCACCCCCGGCAGACCGAAGGAGCCGCTCTGGGACGTGGAGGGCAGATGCCCCCCTCCATGATAGGCTAGCAGGGTGTTAGGCCCTGCTGTGTGAGCTTGGGGTGGGGGACTGGGAGGGAATCCCACAGCCGCAGTGCAGCCACACAGAAAGCCCTGTCCATTGTGGCCCCACCGGCTAACCCGGGGGACTTCCAAGAAGGCGCCCCCGGCGTACCGCAAGAATGGCCCAGGACCCAGCCCCCACCCAATTCTTGGATGAACCATAGCCCGTGGGGCCTGCAAGAAGGTCCTCCAGCAGGGGTGCACAGGAGCAGCAAGGCAGTCCCCGGGTGTCTGTGTCCCTCTATAGGGAACGGGTTCCCAGTGGGTCATGGGACCTCCGGCGCTGGAAGAGGGGGGATGGACGGTCCTGCAAGAGCTGGGATGACCCCCCACCGGGAGCCCAATCAATACGCCCTCCCCCCAACTTGGGACCAGCAGGAGGCTGTGACTTTTGCTGCATCAGGCTGCCCCACCCCCTCCCGTGGGGCGGGGGAACTCCCTTTTCTATTCAACAGGGACGAACTGGCCGCGCATGGTGAGGAGCCTGGCAACCGCACGGAGTCCCAAGGATGGGAGAGGGACAATCTCCGCCTGAGGATTGAAGCGATCAAGCACGCCATACAAATGATGCAGCAGCGCACCCAACAGCCACCAACTCATCAGGAGTTGCCTCCGCTGACCGCTCAACACGTGCCAGGTAAGGTAGGGACCCACTCACGGGGGGAGGTGGGGAAACACGGGTGATGGGGCACTGGCCCAGGCCTGACCCACAGCAATGCGAGCCCCCGGAACAATCAGTGGGGCACCTGCTGGCCTCCAGCAGGGCCTAGTACTGGGTGAGTGGAGGACCCAGCTATTGTGGTTGAACATGGTATGGGTGCCAGTGATCGTGCCGCCCACCCCCAGGGCTGGCAATGGAGTTTACCCATCCCAACCACTGCCCATTGCAGACCACCAGGGTGGGACCACCCCCCTGGGGGAACAGATACTCCAGGTGTGGACCCCATTGCCTGCCCCCTTTGGGCAGCTGAACACACTGCTAGGCATGGCGCAACCCCTGGTGGAAGTAGCCAGGCAGTGCGCCCCCCCCCGTGGGTGGCGGGTACACTGAGGTCTCTGCCCCAATCGGGGATCACCTCCTTCTGGCCATGCGTGAACGAATCTGGTGAGGGGAGTATATAGATATAGTTGCCCTCCTGTTCAGCAACCCCATAGTGGATCCCGCAGAACAGGATGACAAAAAGAAAAGGAACATTTTAAGTGCCCTAAGGCTGAGAGGAACTGGTCCAGTTGGACCGCAGTCTTCTCAATTTATCATGGGGTGATGATACAGGCATACCCCGGCCAGGCTGCCGACCTCCTCAAGTACGCCGACATAGGCAGGGAGTGTATGAGGCAGGTCCTTCCAGGGCCTGGCTTAGGTATGACGAAGCATTCAGGCACTGGGCTGCCTACACCCCAGGCCTATGGTGGGACTTACATGCAGATGACTTATGACTCAAGTGCATGAGCTCTGTAGGCAACGCCCCTAGATCAGATAGCGGCCACTTACTGGCCAAAGGAGGTGCCACATCCGCTGCTGATTCCTTTCAGGAGGAGGGAAAGAAGGCAGTGAGTAACACCGCCGGGCAGTGCTGGGAGTTTAGTCGGACTGGGAGGTACCCCCGGGCAGCCTGTAGATTTTGCCACACCTGCCCAAACTGCTCAGGGCACCACGCGACCTCCACATGCCCTTGCACAAGAACAGGGGCGAGAGGAAAACCCAACCTTGGGTCATCAGGAAAAGGTGGGTAAGGTGTGGGCAATGCCGGCGGCCTGGGCAAGAGCCCCAACCCCAGCTGATATGGACCGGCTTGAGCGGGCCCTACACGGGCACCCTGCCAGGGAGGCAGTCGAACAGGTTATCAAGGGTTTCAGATATGGTTCAGATAGAATATAGTTTGACTTTCAATGCAGTCAGCTCCTTCATTAGAGAAAGCATTTTAACACACTGGAATGTATTGGATGTAATACCTGTTTTTCAGATGCATCCTTTTGTTTGCTTACAAAAGGTCCCAAAACACTAAAGACCATTTGGTACATGCTAAGATAGATCCAGATTCTACTACACAACACAGATTTTTTTTAAATACTGCTTCTATTAAAAAAATAGGTAATTTTCCTTGTAGTTCTGGACTATGCTGTAGGCAAGCTTGTAAAATACATTCATTTGTTAATCCGGGTGATGGCAGGAGCTTTTTTCTTAGAGACTTCACTACTTGTGCTTCATCATATGCAGTGTATGTTATTCAGTGTCCTTGCAAAAATTATATGTAGGAAAGACTATAAGGAAGTTTAAAATTAGAATTAGTGAAGAAATCAGAAAATCACTGCACCTTTGGCCAGTCATTTCTTATCTGCAAGCCATAGTTCTATTGATTTTCACTTTGGGGCTGTACAGAGTGTGGGTAACAAAATATGAAGTATTGGGAGTCTTCCTTAAGGAGCCAAAGTTGTTTGAATGGTATAATTTATTGGACCAACTGCTGTTCCTGCACAGGGAAGAATATTGAGATGTCTTCTTTTTTGCAACTCACTAATCCCCTGTTTTAATGCTTGATTAGGTCTGAAATCCATTACTGTTAACAAGACTAAGAGGGAGGCGGCAGGGAGGAGATTTCCCCCCGCCCCCTCCCACAAAGGTTTGGAACTAGGTTTCCTGATCTGTGCTGCATTTGGCACAGTCGTATAGAATGCTATTGAATAGCTGGCACGGAAATGTGACCAGTGTTGACACATAGTGTTTTAGAAACATTGGAGACTTAATAATGTTGTTTATGCACAACCACTTTAAGCCTTGGCACTTGACCCTTATGCAACTCAGGAAACGCGTACAACGAAAGAGGGAGGCAGCTTAAGAAACAGTCTTGTGATAGTTCTAAGTAGGAAATTGTCCCCGTGTCTTCTAAGAAACATTGGACAGAAACACTGGATTAGGCCCTTTCTAGCTACAAATATGTGGCATTAGGCTTCTTGTAGTTGCAAAGGTCTTAAACACCACAATCCTCACACCACCTCCAGAGTAGACTTATTGTCTTTGACAGTCCTGCTCCAAAGTAAGTGGTTGTTCTGGTGCATGACAATGGTCAATCCAGATTAATAAATGGATTGACTGATTGAAGTCTGAGGACAGAGTGCTTTGTAAACATTTAATTATTACACTTTGTGCACGGCTGAGGTCAGCCTGGTAATTATCCGTGTCCATGGGTGCAGCCACACAAGATGCCTACTGTGCCTTGGGCAGCCTTACCCCACTCCAAGCAGCCGTACCACATGGTAGAGTGCATTGTGTGGCCGCCAGCCGCCAAATGTTCCCCCGTGACAGGGTGGGCTGCTACATGCTGCATCTTTGGAAAAAGACTGAGGGGTAACCAAAAGGGGTAAGGCTGCCCAAGGTACAGCAGCTCATGAGCCCGGTTGCCATCTACACCGCCACATGGCGAGGTCCATTGTGGGGCTTTGAGTGGCAGCCACTCCCGCCAGTCCTGCACGGCCACGTCACAGCCGGGGGCAGGATAGTGGTTGGGTAGGAAGTGGAAAGGGGGACTGGGCTGGGCCAGATGCCTGCTCTTGTAGCTGGTGCCTCGGCCCGCCCCATGTCATAGCTGGAGGTCTGACAGTGGCCTGCCTGCCTAGCTTCCCCACAGGGGTCCAACTGTCTGCCCTGCTCCGTGCACTGGCTCTGCAGTGTAGCGGCTGCGCTTGCCCGCCACAGGGCCATGTGGGGATTGGGTCCTCCGTAGGTCATGTGACTGTACCCCAGGCTGTGCATTTGGGGCACTGAAGCACAGCGTGATTAACCAACTTGCCCCCAAAAGTTGCTGTCAGGAATTAAAATGGAAAATGCTGAAAAGAGTTTATATGAAAGTCATTGGCAAAATTGATATTAAGTTGGATTTTAATAAGTTCTCAGAAGGTGCCTCTCTCTACTGTTCTTGAAGGGTAAGGAGAGGCTGGTTTGCATTTTAAAATGCCGCCTGTCCTACTGTAGAGTTTAGCAATGTGTGACTTTGTGGGATGGCTTTGGTGTTCTGCTTGAAATGTTCGTAAGGCTTCAGCCAGATGCTAGATGTTCGAAACACAGTGATAAAAGACAAAAGCATCTTCCATTCCTAATCCCTTACATCCTGCAAGCCCCCGGCATATAGATCTCTGGCTGAAGATAGAGACAAACTCGCTTGGAAGGCAGATATTCTGTACCTGAAATGTCTGCAGGATGGGCCCTGAATTTCTTCTTTCACCAGATTTACTCTATAGTTCATACTTTAGTTTCAACTCTGTCTGAGAGAAACATAATAATCTAACCATGAAGGGATTAGCTCTTTCCCCCTCTCTTCTAACACAGACAAAGCTGCAGTCTATCATGCATCTGGGCAGGAGAAGGCCGGGGACCTTTTCCACAATTTTACATGTGTTGTGGTGCCTTTGGCAGCTGACTCTTATGAATGCAAGTGATGGAGACAAAGTAATTCAGGTGATCTCTTGGATCAATTGTAGTTGGCGAGAGTATGTGAGCTTTCAAGCCACACAAGGTGCTTCCTCAAGCATGTAACAAGCCAGAACTATAGACTGAGCAAATGCAAGGATAGAGGTGTATATGAGAGGGAGACTGGTTTATTTTATTTATTTATTTATTTATTTATTTATTTATTTGTTCACATTTATTTATTTGTTCACATTTATACCCCGCCCCTCCTGAAACAGCTCGGGGCGGCTTACAGTCTCAATATATGTATTATAGTTGTATTTATGTATTATATATATATATAAATACAACTATACAATATTTTTAAAACACTCATAAAATTACAACAATTAAAACAGGACCAGGGAACATAAAAATAAATAATACAATAAATAAGGGTGGAGGAGGATAAAAAAAAAACTAACCCCCCCTCCCCCCCTCCCCAAAGGCCTGGCCGAACAGCCAGGTTTTACAAATTCACCAGAATGTTAAAAGGCTTGGGGCCAGGCGAGCTTCCTCCAGGAGGGAATTCCAAAGGCGCGGCCTGGCCACCGAGACTGCCCTCTCCATTGTGGCCCCCGCTTAACACAGGGGACCTCCAAGAAGGCAACCCTGGCAGACCGAAGGAGTCGCTCTGGGGCGCGGTGGTCGAGACGGTCCCTGAGGTACAAGGGGCCCAGACCGTGAAGGGCCTTAAAGGTCAATACCAAAACTTGAACCTGGCTCGGCTCGCTATTGGCAACCAGTGCAGAGTCCGGAGCACAGGTGTTATGTGCTCCTGACGGCTCGTCCCC
>QEPC01014394.1:482443-511443 GCA_003113815.1 Sphenodon punctatus | reverse complement strand
CAGCTGTTTGGATGAGGGGGAAAAACCATACATGTCAAACATTTAAAACAAACCAAGAGACAATAGGCATAGTAAATGCAGATAGAAGAGAAGGTATTGGTTAGACTACTTAACGTGCTCTACGTGGGGCTACCTATGGTGACGGTTCGGAAGCTGCAGCTGGTGCAGAATGTGGCGGCCCGGATCCTGGTGGGGCTGGGTCATTGGGAGCACATTTCACCAATGCTCCGATCTCTGCACTGGCTGCCAATAGTCTTCCAGGCCCGATTCAAAGTGTTGGTTTTGACCTATATAGCCTTACACGGTCTGGGCCCTGCCTATTTGCGAGATCGCCTCACTCCCCGGGTTCTGGACCGGCCCCTGCTTCATCTGGGGGCGCCCTGTTGGAGGTCCCCCGGGTTTCCCGGGGGGCCACGCAGGACAGGGCATTCTCGGTGGTCGCGCCGTGCCTTTGGAACTCCCTCCCGGTGGGGACCCCTCTGGCCCCGGACCTCCCAGGTTTCTGCAGGAATTGTAAGACCTGGCTGTTCCGTCAGGCGTTTGGCGAGGGAGAAGGGTGAGGGTGGATGGGGTGTTGGGTTGAGAGGGGGAGTTCTCTCCTCACTTCTTTTACTATTGTTATTATTGTGATGTTTTTATGTTTTATTGTACTTTACACATTGTTAGCCGCTCCGGGCTGCCTGGCAGGAGGGGCGGGGTATAATTTTTTAAAATAAATAGATAAATAAATAAATAAAATAAGCTAAAACAACCATTAGGGTCTGGGGATAGCAGGAAACAGCTTTCCAGATGAATGGAAATTTCATATCAAAGGAGCTAAATTCACAGCAGTAACACGAAGACTGCGGGCCCTTCATGGCCTAGAAGCTTGCATAATCTCACCAGCTACCGTGGGTCCGATAAGAGATCACCTGAACTACTTTGTCTTTATCATCTCTTACTTTTGGGACCAACATGGCAACCACATCCTCTCATAAATGGAGAGATGGAGACAAGGTGGTTTGAATGATCTCTTTCCTTGGACCAACTGCTCTTGCTGAAAATGAGCAAGTTTTCAGACTGCACAGGGCCCTTCTTCAGGCATGTAGCACAGCTAGTCACAAATATATAAACGGAGCAAATTTAGGGCAGGTATATAAGGAGGCAGGAATGGGTGGGAGTAGATAAGACAAGGTAACGGGTGGGTGGCTTTAGATAGGGAGATGTCAGACATTTTAAAACAGAGCTATAAAGGATGTGTATTGGTGTCAATATATACAAGAAGCTGACAGGCCACCATACCTACCTCCATCGATCCAGCAACCACCCAAGACACACCCAAAAATCAATTATTCACAGCCAAGCACTCAGACACCACAGAATCTGCTCTGAAGAACAGACCCATGATGTACATGTTGCTTTGCTTAAAGCTGCTTTCATGAAACAAGGACACTCCAGCGAGAAGTAGACCAAATTATAGAATGAACCACCCAAATCCTTTGATAGAACTTGTTAAAATTTAGAAAGAAAGAACCCTCTAGCTGCACACCCCTTGTCGTCACCTACCACCACACACTGGAACTTATATGTGGCATCATCAAACAGCTGCAACCCATACTTGATGGGGACAAAAACCCTAAGAAAAATCTTCCCTGAACCACCTCTTCTGGCCATCAAACAACCCCAGAACCTCGCACAAGTGATCATCTGGAGCAAAGTACCCACCACCCAGGACACCCCAATGTCAACAGGAACAAGACCTTGCCAGAACAGTAGATGCAAAACCTGCCAACACATTTCTACCACTACCACCATCAGCACCTCCCATGAAAAACCATTCGAAATACAAGGCAACTACACCAGCAAATCCTAGAATATTTAATTCAGTGCACCAAATGCCACCATTAAAACTACATTGGTGAAACCCAGCAACCCTTACACCTACTTATGAACTCACACGGACATACAATTATAAACAAAGCCGCTGACTCTACAGGGGCAGTCACTTTTCCCAGTATGACCACTCCATCTCTGACCTCTCAGTCCTCATCCTCAAAGGAAACCTACACAACACCCTCAGGAGATGGGCCTGGGAACTAATATTCGTAACTTTGACACCAAAAATAATGGACTTAACAAGGACCTAAATTTCTCCAGCCACTACAAAACCTGTAATAACTTACAAACTACTGCAATTTTAACTTTTTTTATCCTCTGTAGCATGTTCCTTCATGTTCCCGTTGTGTACCATATCCCTTTCTTGACCAGCCACCCTCAGATTTGTAAATGCCCACATTCTGCTCCCTCCTTCTGTTTATAGATATCATTCTGACCACTTTGTCTTCCCTCTGTACCTAGTTCCTTCATATTCTGTATTAAATGCCGTGCCCTTAAATTATCAATATTCTTAGCACTTTGTCTCCCTAGCTGTCCAGAGAGAGTGTGCGGTTGCAGTGTTCGTCCCAAGTGACGGAGAGGAAGACAAAGTGGTTCAACTGGTCTCTTTTATTGGACCAACTGCTGTTGGTTGAACTGCTTTGTCTCTTACTCTGTCAGATATAGATTCCACCTTGTGTTACTGCTGTGAAACCAGTTCCTTTCATATGTAAATTCACTTCACCTGATAAGCTGTTTCCTACCTTACCCCCAGCCCATATGTTTGCTTTAGTCTTGTCCTATCTATGTGTTTACCACTACCTATTGTTTCTTTTCTCCTACACCAATATACATCTGTTTGAACTCTGTCTGGCATCTCTCCTTTCTCCCTATCTAACCCCACCAGTTACCTTGTCTTATCGACTCCCACCCATTCCTGCCTCCTTATATACCTGCCCTAAATTTGCAGGGTTTATATTTTTCTGACTGGCTATGCTACATGCCTGAGGAAGGGCCCTGTGTAGCCCAAAGACGTGCTCATTTTCATTTGGGTCAATAAAAGATATCATTCAAACTACCTTTTTTCCATCTGTGTCACTTGGGACCCCACAATCTCTCGTAAATGTAGTCACTCAGCCATGTCCATCGCTCCATGTAAACTATGTCTATGGGTGTTAACAGGCATGATGCTGGCCTGTTATGGGCTGCCTGGGCCAGAGCCTAACCTGTGTGTCCTTTAGCGGGCCTCCAGCCCCTGACCCAGGAATGTACGTGGGCCTGGAAAGAACTGGGCCCACAGTCTGGTCCGAAGGGCCGCACAGGTGCACCATAGCGGGTGAGCACATGTGTTTGTGCCACCATCCCAGCCCCAGCATGGGGGTCGCCATGGCAGCCCATTGGGGGCAGGATGGGGCAATGGTGAGGCCAGCCAGCCCCACGTCTCTTCCAGCCTCCCCTCCCTGGCTGGGTCGAGTGGCGGAAATGTTTATCCCTTGCCCCCAGGCCCTGTAGCTAGCACACTGGCTGCGTGTATATTAACTCCCTATAAAACGTTTAATATTAGGCAACTGGCAATTGGGCTGTGCTTCTCAATCAAAAAGATGATCCTATTTCTCCCAAGGGTCGTATTCGGATCCTGTACAGAGGGCACGATACTTTTAAGAGCCATTCACTCCCATTCCCAATAGATGGCAGAAGAGGGCAGTACAGTACACAAGGGGAGCGCTCACAGGTGAAACTCTCTCTCATAATTAAAACCTAGAGAGGGCAGCACAGATCCCCTTTACCAATGTATTTGCTGAACTGCTGGTGTCATGTCTCTGTGTACAAGAGGGAAACAAAATCAGTCATAAAATTGGCCAAACCTACCAGTTCCAGTTGGAATTGAGCCTGAGCTTAGATCTAAAGTTAGTCTTCTCCAAAGTGCTATGGTGTCTGCATTCACAGCTTTAATCTGTGTACTTCTCGACCTGCAGGAACAAAAGGAAGGGCCCACTTACTAGCAGCCAGCCAGCGTAATCAGCTGACTGGTATAAAAACCAACAACACAGAATGTTAACATATGGTTGCAGCTAACGTGTGGCTCTTGGCCACAGGAGAATTTTGCTGGAAGGATGAGGATCTTTATTTATTTTTATTTATTTTGTCAATTTATATCCCGCCCCTCCTGAAAACTGCTCGGGGCGGCTAACAGGATCTTGCCCACTCCTGTTCTCGACCGATAACTCAGACAGTCGGTGCTGCTGTATGTTCCAATATTATCTGCATGCATTCGTTTCAGTATTTTTACATACAAAACATGTTCAAATCATACAATCGGAGCCAGACCTAGAGCTGGAACGAGTGCCCGCAAAAATGGGTATATCCATTGGATCTGTGGTGCTCAACCTAACCCAGTAACATCAGGTACTAATCAGCAGCCCATTAGTGCCTGACGAACTACCAGAGTTTCCAATTTTTTTGACTCCCGGTACCAATTTTTCAACTTACAGTATTGTTTTCCTGACTTCCTGTCCTGTCCCCCCCCGCCCAAGTTCTGGTACTGATTTATTGTTCACTAATCAGTAAATGGTTAAACAGGTAATGGCAATACCCAGTATTTGGGGTGTAACCGAGTGCTCGACTCAGTATTTGGGTACCAATCAGACACCCGATAGATTACTAAAAAATGCAGGTATTACCCACAGGTAGTAAATGCGCTGCCCATTTTAGATCCAGACTTTGAAGCCCCTTTGCCCCGTTCTGGCAGCAAGAAATTAAATATGTTGCTGCTCTGCCCCCAGCCATTTGGTTCAGCATTGCTGTGCGCTAACACTGTAGGTTGAGTGCTGTAGCGATTTTAATAAATAGCTGCATGCACAAGCAGTTGGCGCAGAATAACTTATTCAGTACGCCGATGATAAATGAACAATCGTATAGACAGACTAGCTAGAATCCTGGCTGCACTGAAGTTAATTAGAGTTTTGCCACTGGCTTCAGTGGAGCCAGGAATTCAGCCGATGCGAGTGACGTGGCGTCGTTTAAGCTCAAAGCGGCTGCTGTTTTGTGTCTTTGTTTTTCCGTGTGTTGCAATCATCTCATTGGTTAAAGCCCGGCATTCCTCCAGCAAGTCTCAGGGCTGGTTTAATCTGGCCAGTGAATTGCCACAGAGCTTGCATCTCCGGTTTTGTTTAGGCATACCACTATTGCAGAGTTTTCTCCTTGTCTACCCTATTTTTAATAAATATCTTGGATGCTTTGTAGATCTATGAGTGTGTCTCCCAGAACAGTCATTCTTAATCTGTTCTGTACAATGGACTCTGCCTTGCAGCAGAAAAAATATATTAAAAATACCTCCTTACACAGAGAATCCACATTCTAATGGACAATCAACAGGGAAAATGCAGTGAGAATGAGTCCTTGCTGTAAGTGGTTTATTCCAGCCCTGAGGGATATTGACCATTAAACGTAACCTTAGAACTAAAGGTAGCCAACACAGGGTAATGGGGGTGTGGTCAGTTTCATCAGTGCAGTGAATGGTAGGTGGTCTGGCTGACCAATGTCATGGAGCAAGGTTGTGGCATTGAACAGGTGTTAATTGTGCATCTTGTGCACCATGGGTCTCCTCAAGAGTTACCTTGATATGTTATGGGCCGCAAACTTGTGTTCACTCAGTGGCAAAATTCATGTTTGAGTGAACAAATGCAACAGGAACCCCCATGTTAGGGGGCTGGAACGGGTGGCAAGCGTTGCATGTCGAGAAACCCACTGGCTGGAAAGGTTGCCATTAAGAGCAATGGAATAACAGTACAGTACTTTGGAAATTTCCAAGAAGTGCTGTATTTCTGTGCGTGACGTGCTTCCTTACTGGAACCAAGGGCATAGCTATGGTAGGGACAGCAGGCGCAGCTGGGCCCATGAGCCAAGGGGGCCCATGCTCGTTGGCACTTGGGGGTGGAGAAAGAGGTCGGTGGGGGTTCTGGCTGTTGCTGGGGGTAGAGGAGAGAAGGAGATTGGGCATCTCTGGCTGGTGCTGTGAGGAGAAAGAGAAGGGATCTGTGGGGTCTCTGACTGGTGTTCTGGAGGGCACAGGCTGGTGTGGGAGGAGGGGGTACCAGCAAGGTGGGGAAATGTGCTGCAGCTGGAGGAGGGAGGGCAATATCCATTTTTTGCACCTGGGTCCATTCCAGCTGAGCTACACCCCTGACTAGAGCTGTAGCAGCTTTGACATTTTCAATCCATCTTACTCGCAAATCTCAAAATCAGATGACAAAGCAAGGTAAATAGTTGCCCTGTCTTCTCAGACACCAATTCAACTGGAAACGCCTGTGGTGGTGACTAAAATCATTGTAAATGTTATTTGGCGAGTACTTCCGAACCGACAAATCTTTTGTAATTTTATTCTTGCAGGGTGAATCATTTAATCCAAGGATTGAGGCTGCTTTATATAGGTACATCTAATCTCCACGTATTTTGGAGCTACCACAGAAATGATTGATGAGCCAATTCATTTTGCAAGTTGGCAAAAAAAAAAGAAAGAAGAAAGTACTCCAACTCTGACTGAACGAAGGAGTGTCTGTTATATTAGACCATTGTCATTACTGCACAGCTAATCGCTTTTTAAACAAGCACGATCACTTATATCATGAACTCATTCACCCCCATGTCTGCGCCGTACTTTAGCTTGACATAAATTGCCTTTATTTTATGGAATCTAGACAGCGGAGGCGGCAGGAGATCTGAAATTCTCTTCTCTGTTGGCTGGATAAGACTTGGGAGCAGGGGTGCTTAAAGGGCATACCCGGAATGAGGGGAAGGAAGGGGAGTGTTCAGTTCGTGGATCTATGCCAGGGACAGGGAACCTCCGTCTCGTGGGTCACTTCTGTCCGGCTCACTGCACTTCCTCCAGGCTCCCCTTCACTGCAGCCCACCTTCCTTTTCGGCCGGCCTGCAATCTCTCAGGCAGGCTGCATTGAAGAGAGCCATTCTGGGGCACTCTACTCCAGTATGCATATGCATGCTACGTTGGGGGGGGGAGACTTGTGGGCTTGCACCTGCTGCCCCTATTGTAGCTACACCCCTGAAGCCAGGAATAAATGCGGTGGCCAGACAGAAGTGACTCATTTGCTGGGAGAGAAGGGTGTTTCCAGGGCTGGGCCAGGGTGTAGCATGGTGTACTGGCACTGGCAGGCAAGTGAGCCGGCCTAGCAAGCACGTCCAGCTGCTCTGATATGCGGCCTGCCTTGCCCCACCAACAGATACTGCATGGGAGGGCTTGAGGGCCCCATCCCCTTGTCTCCCGACATGCTGCGCCCGCACCCCACTCCACCGTGCCCCATTTAGGGCAGATCCCTTTCTGTAGGAGTGGGACTATCGGTATCAGATTAATCCAACAATACTGATCATTGTCAATATCAGATTAATCCAATAATACTGATCATTGTCGATATCGGTATATCGTTGTTTTTTTAACATTGTCGGTTTCTCTGAGATTTTTAACATCGACACCATTTAACAATGGCCGCAATGTTAAAGATTTGAGAAAATCTGCAATGTTAAAAAACGGATATGCGGATACCGATAAATCCGATATCGGATGAATCCAATACCGATAAAACCAGTAACCGATAATTCCCCTGGAGTCCCACCCCTACCTTTCTGTGCTCTGCCACACCCAGTCCTGGCAGCCCCCATTCCAGCCTCCCCAGTGACTGCCTCTTCCTGCCTTTCCTCCGGCTCCCCATGAAGCCATGCTGCCCTGAGAAGCAAGGGAGGGGGCGGAGTGTCCTAGTGGCTATTTCCAAACAGCAATGCAGCCCTTGGACTAAAAAAAAAAGGTTCTCCACCCCTTATCGATGGCAAGGTTCTAGCCTCTGTTTTGTTGAGTGCATGCCGTCATCTCTCCCTGTCCCATCCCCTGAGATCACTCTTTCAGGACTCAAGGGTTGGGGCCGACCCCATGGAACTGGAAAGGAAACAAATGAAAAACAAACGAACAGCTGTGGAGCAGTTATGGCCCATGGGCCATAGGTTCCCCCATCACTACTTTAAGAGTGTGGCTGTTTTGTGGGTCCCTAGTACCAAAGACAAAGGAGTTCTTATCAGAGCAATCAATGTCCTTTGCTAAGTGTAGAGCTCTTCTTTAGTCCGAAAAAAGGCCTGAGCTGCTGCTGAGTTACAATACGAGGAAGCTAGATTTGATTAGCGTCAGTGCCGGCCTTACCACAGAGCGACCACCCTGGGCCCCCACTTTTCCTGGGGGACTTGCAATGGTCCCTGTTTTCACCAGGGCAGCAGTGGGGGCCTTCCTCCCTCTCAGCAGAACCCCAAACACAATCACCTTTAAAGTCCTACAGGAGGTGCCCCCAATTCGGGAGCAGCCATCAAGAGCCTGGCATTTTATCTTCTCCCTGGGCCCCGCAAATTCTAAGCTGGCCCTGATTAGCATGGTGGTTAATTAGCACTTTAAGCTAATTGAGACAACTGTGGGCAAACAGACAGCAGGTTACAGACAGCTGAAGTGAGCCAAGAAGAGAATATCTCTATTTATCCCAAGATTTATGAACTTTAGGTTCCTAGGATCATCTTTTTTGAGGTGTTGTCCAAGCTTTAAAAGGGTTGCTATGTGCACAGTGGCGGTGGAGCACTTGCCTAGAACTTCATGACTGGATTGATTTGTGTCTTGCAGTTGGATTGTCACTAATTGTTGGTTTAGCTTTGCAGGGATTGCTCACTTGTTGAAAGGACAAAGCCAGGGCTCTTAGGGCTGTGGGTAGGAGGGAGATGAATGAGCGCACACACAAGTCAGAACTCTTCTTAGGCAGCTGGCCAAAGCGATCACTTGCTCAGCTGAAGAAAGAGGAGACTGCATCTCATCCAATCCAATCCAATTTTAATTTATAGCCCACACTCTCTTATCAACAGATAACTCGGGAGCTACCATTTTGGGTTATTCAGGAGTCACGCGACCCACCGGTGGCCCGTCCGACCGTATGCAAACCTTGTCCTCCCTACTAGCTTGTCTGCCCGTGACATCATGCCTTTGCTTAGACAAGTGAGACAACCTTTCTCCTCTCACCTGGCTGCATTACCAGTTGGCACCATGACTGTGTGCACTGCACACGGTGCGATGTAGGCTGAAATGTACCCTGGCCAAGGTTCACCAATGCGTCCAGTGGCTCCGAGCAGTGTATTCGTAGCATTTGCAGACCATCAACTGCACAGGGGCCCATGCTAGGCGGGGCCACAATAGACTTGCCACCTCCCTAGGATTTGACTCAACGCTTCTGTGCTCCTGAGGCTAACCCGTCAAACCAGGGCTTCTGGGGAAAAGGGTGGCAAGGAGCAGCAATGTCAGAAAGGGAGCCCCGCCCCTATGAACTGCCACAACGTTCTGCAAGGGCGGAGTTACGTCAGAAAGGGGACAGCCCCTTTGCCCTGTCCCTATTTGATGTGGCCCCCACCCTCTGCATAGTGAGAGTATTGTGACATTGTGATGCTCTGTAATGGGCGGGGTTACGACAGAAAGGGGGCCTGGCAGCCATTTGCCCCACCCCTTTTAAGGTGTCCCTTCTTCCTGCAGAACATAAGAAATGCTATACCGGGTCAGACCAATGGTCCATCAAGCCCAGCATCCTGTCTCCGACAGTAGCCAATTTTGGTTGCTTGGGAGACGTACCCAACAGGTCACAATAGTTGATTTCCTGTTGTTCACTCCCCGCTCCAAATATTTATGTATTTATTTATTTCTACAATTTGTACCCCGCCCCTCCTGCAAAGCCGCTCGGGGTGGCTAACAGTTTATAAAAATATAAAAACAATAATATAAATGCAATAAATAAAAATAAATACATAACAACAATAAAACAGTAAAACCTCCAGTCCCAATAGCGACATCAGGGGAAGAAAAAAGTAAATATTCAGACTGGTTACGTCCCCGAAACCTAATCTGCTGCCAGTTGGTTTCATGGAGAGTCCCTTAGTTCTGGTACTGTTGAGAGGGTAAATAGCTGCTTCCTATTTACTTGTTCCACACCACTCATGATTTTATAAATTTCTATCATATCCCCTCTCAGTAGTCCCTACTCCAAACTGAAGTGCCCTAACCTATCAGGCTGCTCCTCGTACAGAAGCCGTTATATATCCTTTATCATTTTTGTTGCCCTTCTCTAGTACCTTCTCTATTTTTTACCATATCTTTTTTGAGATGGGGGCGACCAAACCTGCATGGAATATTCAAGGTGCGGCCGCACCACAGATTAATGGAGAGGCATTATGATATTTTCAGTTTTATTCTCTATCCTTTTCCAAATAATTCCTAACACATTGTTTGCTGTTGTGACCACTGCCACACACTGAGTGGAGGATTTCAGTGTATTGTCCACAATGACTCCAAGTTCCTTTTCCTGAGTGGTAACCGGAAGCCAGCATTGTGTACGTATAGTTTGGATTATTTTTCCCCATGTGCATCACTTTGTACTTGTCAACATTACATTTCATCTACCATTTGGTTGCCCAGTCACCCAGTCTCGCAAGATCCTCCTGTGATTTTTCACAGTCTGCTTGGGTTTTAACTACCTTGAATAACTTTGTGTCATCTGCAGATTTGATCACCTAACTCTTTACTCCCTTCTCCAGATCATTAATGAATATATTAAACAACACTGGTCCCAATACAGATCCCTGGGGGAACTCCACTATTCTCTCCACTGCGAAAACTGATAATTTAGTTCTACCCTTTGTTTCCTATCATTTAACCAGTTACTGATCCATGATAGGACACTGCCTCCTCCTATTCCATGACTATTGAATTTCCTCAAGAGTCTTTCATGAGGAACTATATCAAATGCTTTCTGAAAATCCAGATACACTATATTGACCAGCTCACCCATGGTAGCAGTCACAGCAGCAAGTTGCTCGAGTACGGAGCTCTGGAGATGGATGGACTGGGACATTCGGCTTTGAGTCTGTGCTCGCATCTCACTCATCTCTTTGCTCGCCTTCTCAATCACACTGTCCGACTGCTCAAATGTCTGCTGAGGCAGGCCCAGTGCCTGTCCTCCCACCGAGGCTCCAAGCAGGCCTCTGCAGCAAAGGCATTGTGTCCTGTGGCATTCTGCTGCACCAGCTGCCTGTGCTCCCTGGCCACGTCACTGCAAATCTTGTCTGTCCACCACGTGGTCTCCCCAAGCAGCTCCCTTTCCAAATCCTCCCTGCATTGCCAGTTGCGGACCCGCAGGTCCTGGTTCCTCTGGTTGCTTGTGGCTGGGAGTTCTGTCCGCGTCTGTTGGACTGGCAGACCTGTAGCAAGGCAACAAGGAAAGCCATTAGTTCAGACCGTCCAACCCATCTTCCCGCCCTGGTTTTTCAGCCCCCACCCACCCAATTTCCTGCCTGCTTGAAGAAATGCAGTAATGGGAACCTGGCTGCAGTGGGATTCCCATTGCCACACATTCCTCTCCCGCAATCGCTGTAGCGATTGAAGAACATACAGAAATCAACCACCGCCATTCATGACATTTCCCCCCCGTCTGCCATTTTGGCTTCCACCCCCTCCCCCCAATGTCCTGCTATGGTACCTCCCCTCCTCCACCAGCCTACAGGCCTGCCATGGTGCCTTTCCACCCACTTCCTACTCCTACCGTTCCCGTCCTGTGGAGCTGTTTCCCAGTGATTTTCCCGCTTCTCCTCCATGCTCTCCTGGGCACCTGTGAACAGTAAAAACTACATAATGAGGTAACAGTAAACAGAAGCCTTGATCATGCAGTCGTGTCAACACAAACACCCCCCAAGTGCATTAATTTCCTGTTCTCCTCCTCTGCCCCCTCTTCAGAGGTGGCCTCTGGATCCTCTGTGCCCTCAACCAGAATTGCTGGTGGTTCCTTGAACAAGGGCTGGCTCTCATGCTTAAGGGATACACCGTGAGAATTACAGTGTCAATATCCACGTTGAGCTGTGCTGCCGCCATTTGTGGGGATGGGCATGGAGGGGTGTCTTCTGGTGGTCGCGGCTTCTGTGGAGGGAATGGGAACAGTTGCAGCAGGGCTATGGCACTGAGACGGTGTTGGTGGCCTTGGTAGACGACCTCCACCGGGAGATGGACGCAGGATGTTCAACATTTCTCATCCTGCTAGATCTCTTGGCCGCTTTTGATACCGTGGACCATGGGCTGCTATTGAGGTGGCTGCATGACCTGCGGTGTCTGGACGGGACTGTTCTTGAATGGTTCTGTTCATTCCTCTCGGGGAGGAACCAGCGAGTGGTGCTGTGGGAGGAGACATCGTGCCCCCGTGCTTTGTCATGTGGCGTTCCGCAGGGTTCTATCTTGTCTCCGCTATTATTTAACATATATATGCAGCCCTTGGGGGAGGTCGTGAGAGGGTTCGGGGTGCGATGTCACCAGTATGCTGATGATACTCAGCTGTACCTCTCTTTTTCAACTGACCCAGACCCTGCTGTCTCGTTGCTATCCCANGAATGGATGCGGCTGAGCAGACTGAAACCCAATCCCGATAAGACAGAGGTGATGTTGGTGGGGAGAGCGAAAGGGGTAGTGGCCCCCTTAGTTGGGGGGGTTCGTCCTCCTATAGCTCAGCAGGTCCGGAGTCTGGGGGTGATATTGGACGCAGACCTGCGTCTGGAGCGGCAGGTGGAGGCAGTCGCTAAGGCTGCCTTCTGCCAGCTGTATCTGGTGCGTAGGCTGCGTCCGTTCGTCTCCGGCTCAGACCTGGCCTCCCTCATCCATGCTTTCGTCACCTCGAGGCTAGACTACTGCAACACGCTCTACATGGGGCTTCCCTTGTTCCTGGTCTGGAGGCTGCAGCTAGTGCAGAATGCGGCGGCTCATCTCCTTACGGGGACAGGCTGTCGGGAGCATATTACCCCTGTGCTCCGAGCGCTGCACTGGCTGCCGATAGCGTGCCGAGCCAGGTTCAAGGTGCTGGTGTTGATCTATAAGGCCCTACACGGTCTGGGCCCCTCATACCTCAGGGACCGCCTCGCCCTCCGCGCCCCAGAGCGGCTCCTTCGGTCTGCCGGGGGTGCCTTCTTGGAGGTCCCCCGTGTTAAGCAGGGGGGCACAATGGAGAGGGCAGTCTCGGTGGCCGGGCCGCGCCTTTCGAACTCCCTTCCAGAGGAAGCTCGCCTGGCCCCAAGCCTGTTGACATTCCAGCGAAGTTGTAAAACCTGGCTGTTCGCCCAGGCCTTTGGGGAGGGTGGGAGGGGAGGGTGAGGGTTTTTTAGCTCCCCCACCTATCTATTGTTTATTATCTTATTTGTTATTTTAGCCCTGTTTTAATATTGTTACATTGTATGTTTTAAATTGTTTTTATTATGATTTTAGTGTTGTAAGCCACCTCGGGCTGCTTTTGCAGGAGGGGCGGGGTATAAATCTTTGAAATAAATAAATAAATAAATATAACCAAGGCCACAAGTGCAGTCTCAGTGCCATAACCCGGACAAAAGACAGACTGCAAGGGATCTAGGAAACTGATTCGATCGAGATGCTCCTGAAGTTGACAAGCCATCACCTGCTCAATAACATTCCCTAGAAAGGGAAGGTTAGAGACCAGCCAATAGCTGGCCAGGACATCAATGTCCAATGATGGGTTTTTTTCACCCGTGACTCTATGGTGCTGATGAACCTGTACGCGTGGAGGATGCATGCAACCTAATTGACGGAACACAGACATAAGGGTGCACATTAGCCTGCAGTTGCCCACATGGTGGACTCTGCGGACTCCAGGATCCCAGTGAGTGGGAGCTGCATGTCAGGTGGGTAGTGGCCATGTGGCCAGTGGAGATGAACAACTAATAAATGGGCAGATGGACACCCACCTGGTGTGGGCTACCATCCCCTTTGTTAACACCCTTAGTTGTAGGGGAGAGGGAGACACTGGGTGTTTTTAGACAAGCGCCTCCCCACCCGTTCCCCACCAGTTGCTCACCCATCATGCATGTTGCAGGGCTGACAGGGCAGTAGAGGGAGGGTTACAGCCTAGGGTACGTTCTCATGAGATGAAGGGAAAAGAAAACAGCAGAACCGGTTTCCCTGCATTTTGTTTTTTTTACTTTATGAATAGGTTAGTGTGCAGGATGCCTTGCTTCTGATTCATAAATTACCCACAAGTGTTAGGACTCGAACCAAGCTTTAACAATGGTGCGAATTCCTTCCTGTGCATGGGAAAGCGCCCCTCCCACCTTAGTCCGCCTCACACATCGCAAGTGTCCCACAATGCAGCACATGGAAAGTCAGCCACGCAGCGCTACGGAATTGCTGGCAGCAGCTGTGGCAACACAGGGGGCAAAATTGACAGCAGGGGAAGAATAGGAGAAGGCCCAATAGTTTTCTGGCACAGGAAATGAGAAACGTGGGAGAGGAGACTTGTTGGAATGCCCCTGTGGCTCTAGGGGGTTGGTGGTAGGCTGGGGCTGGGAGAGAACAGCATGGAAGGAATGGGTTTGCAGGGGAGAGCGCCAGTGCGTGGCAGGCAAGGAGCGCATAAGTCTCAGCGCTCCAAGTGGCCGAAGAGGTTTGTAAGCGCCCCCACCCCGTAGCCTCCCGTGAATGTGTGCGCTGTGCATGCACCCCCATGTGCTCACTCTCACACAAGTAGTGACACCCCTATTGTTTTGCTAATCTCTTTTGTCAATTTGCCCTGTCGCTCAGGCAGCTTGTCTGTCTTTAGGCTCCCATTCTGGCTTTTTGGATTTATTCCTGTTACATGGGTGGCCCCTCTGTGGGGAAGCCAGGCGGGTGGGCTGCTGTCAGATTTCCCACCATGGCTGGGGCAGGCTGAAGATCTGGCCACACGAGCGGGCCCCCGGCCCTGCCTTGCCTCCCTCCCCCGGCTCAACCAAATCCCCCCTCCCCGCGGTGAGGTGGCAGCGTGTGAGAGGTGACAGCACCCGCTGCTCCAAGCCCCGTTGCAGAGCTCACAGCATGGTGAGGCGGAAGGGGTCCCAACACACAGGCAGCCACTCCTTGGACAGCCGTACCCCTGTACGGGGTAAGACTATGGGATGCTTCCTCGGACTCACTTTCCCCGGGGATGCAGCGTGGAGCAGCCAGCTGCTCATCCCACCATGTGATGGTGGCAACATTTGGCTGCCGTCACACGATGCACGTGTGGTCTGGCTACCCAGACTGGGTTAAGGCTGCCCAAGGAGTGGTAGCCTGCCCAGGGCATCTCATGTGGCTGCACCTTAGTCTTTGCATGTTTCTAGACATTGGGCTTCCTACTTGAAGCACTGCCCCTTTGCCTCTCCCTTACCCAATGCTAGGGGTGTGGACCAGGGCCCCATGTTCTTTTTCATTTTTTGTTATCGTTTTTGTTATTAAAATGTGTCGTTATCGTCATTAATGAAATGCCGTTTTTCATTATCGTTGTTGTTATTGATCTCGGTACTGATTTCAAACAAAGATTTTGTTTTTGGTATCAATATTGATTTCGTGTGCCAATGAAGATTTTATTTTTGGTATCATGATCGCGCGAGACCAAGAACTCTACCCAAACTGGAACCATTCGTTTGATTGGCTGTGCAGTGGCATGATGTGTGGCTGCCTCGCTGTGTGTGTCTCTTGTGGCTAGTTAGCTGTGTGTGTGTGAGGATGGAAGGAAGCAGGAAGAACCTGAGGCGGAAGGTCAAGGTGGAGGTGGAGGAACAAATCATAGAGGCCCAGGCTGAACCATCTCATGAGGTGGTGGAGGTGGGATCCTCACCAGAGGAGAAGGAGGGCAGAGGAGGTGACACTGTCAGGTTTGTAAAATTTGTTTTTATTTATTTAGTGATCCACAGAACTTTGAGGAGGGAGGGACAAGAAGAATACTATCTTTTAGAGCAAGTTTGCAGGTGTGCATGTAGCAGGGTGGGGGTCTCCCAGGGTCACACGGGGGTGCTGGGGGCACACTCTGGGGAATTAGCTCACCCCACTGCTACGCTGTTTCAGCTTCGAGCCTTGGCTGATCCCCCTCTTTACGGAAGGGGGTACCCTCTCAGGACACACCACACAGTCCAACACGTATTAGTCTGCAGTCGTTTATTGGACACAACCAGTGTACACAGTCCCTGGGGCTGCCGGCTCAGTCGCCTCCACCCTGCAGGCCCAGGTCCGTCTCTCTCAGGCACAGGAGCACCATAATATCAACCCCCCTGGTCCATCAAGCCAGGCCTCTAAGCCCCAGGCTCTGGCCAAGGCTCCCTCCTGGGCACAGCCTCCCCCACTTGCCTGGGTCCTTCTGGTTCTCCAACTCTCAGCACCTTGGATAGCGTAGAGCAGGAAGGCTTGTTCAGGGAGATGTTGCTCCTTCAGCTCCCTGGCAGAGACTTTCTTCCACTCTGCCTTGCTCTCCTTATGTACAGGCAGAGTGGGCGTGGCCAGGCTTCCTTTCCTCAGACTTAAAGGGCCACTAACCTGCTCACTCTGCCCCACGGTTTCTCAGTCTGTTTACTCCACAGGCTGGTCCCCAGCTAGGGACCAGCTCTACCACACCCCTGGGCATGTTCAGTCCTCTGGCTGACCCATGCAGCCCCCTTATTAAAGGGGCATCAGACCCACAGGACTGCTCCCTGGTACAGTGCGGGTGGGCGGGCAGTCAGGCATGAGTAGCAGCAGCACCCCAAGACATGCCAGGGTCTCAACTTGCAGACAGCAACCCCGGAAGGGCAGGACTTATGTGTATTATTTGTGGGTCTGCCAGAGAGAGAGGCTCTTTCAGAAGCAGCAGCAGCAGCAGCAGCAGCAGCAGCAGCGTGTGGCAGTGGAGGAGCAGGCTGTCGGGCGGGCAGGCAGTCAGGCACAAGCAGCAGCACAGCACCCCAAAGACATGCCAGGGTCTCAACTTGAAGACAGCACCCCAGGTGGTGCTGTAGGTGGGAGAAAGGAAAAGAGGCAAGGAAGCAGCAGCACCATCCATCCACTTGGTGTGGGAGAATGGGTATTGGCTGGGAAGGACTGCACAAGCTCCTAGTCATCACCTATAAAGCTCTTCACAACCTCGCTCCCCCCTACCTCTCTGCACTTATCGCCCTCCATACTCCAGCCCGTGCACTTCACTCCTCCTCTGTCCCTTCTCTCACCCTTCCACGCCTTCCCTGCTCCCCTAAGCGCCTTCGTCCCTTCTCACTTGCTGCCCCCCATGCCTGGAACTCCCTCCCTGTCCACATCCGCCTTGCCCCCTCCCTTCATACCTTCAAATCTCTCCTTAAAACTCACCTCTTTCGCTCTGCTCTGTCTGACTCTTTATCCTGCTGAGCCACTATTCCTATACCTACGATCGGTTTACCCTTATCCTTGCAACATGGACCTGCCTGCTGTCATTCTCATCGTAACCAAGCCAAGTACGTGCACTTGAGACCTCGCATCTTCATGAATGTTAGACCCCTTGTCTCTCCCTCTGTTCCCCTTCCTAAGTCTCTCCCCCAGCTCCTGTCTCTCAGATTGTAAGCCCTAGGGGCAGGCACCGTGTCTATTTTATTACTTTGTAAAGTGCCAGGTACACTGCTGGCGCTATATAAATGTTTGTTAATAATAATAAATAATAAGGACTGGAGGCATCACCATGATTGCATAATATTATGTAGGTGCTAAGTGTTCTTGTTTCAGAGATGATGATGATGGTGGTGGTGGCAAAAGTCCCAAATCAAGGCCGACATCTCAAAACAAAAGCAGGCCAACAACATCTGTGGTATGGAAACATTACCATACCATACTCGCACAATGCAAGGTAAGGCAGGGGGCTGGAACAACAGGGAATGGATTGCCCTATGACCTGTTAGGAAGTCCCCCGTAGAGGCAGAGATTGGCCAGCCACTTGTGGAGACAGAATGCAGGCAGGGGTTGATGCACCATTGGTCTGACCCATTATGGCACTTCTTATGTTCCTATCTTTTTATGTATTTTAGATCTGTGACAAAAATATAAAAAGGGGGCCAGAGGGGACCACAGATCTGGGCTCATCGCCCACATTGAGACAGTTCACCTCATCAAGGTGAAGAGGAGTGCGTCTGGTGTCACTGGCAGCACTTGGAGGGAGGAACAACATGAAGTGCAGGGGAGAAGAAAATTGCACCAGAAGAGGCACCATCTCCGTCCTTCCCCCTCCAGCTCCTCTGATGATTCCCCAGCCCCATGTGATGAGGACACCCCCAAAGTGAGGACATTTCAGGGGTCTCTGAGGAAAACGGCGACAAAGTACATTGAGGGTCACCAGGCCACCATGAGGGATGTGGAGGAAAGGCTGGTGGAGTGGTTCCAGGCGCTCCAGATAAGGGAACGACAGGCACAGGCTTATGCGGAGTACGTCAGCACTGAAAAGGATGCTGTCAAGGCATTCCGCCAGTCCCTGGTGCACTGGAAGGAAACAATGTTGGGGTCCCTTGATGTTGCGAGGTGACATGGGACAGAGGTCGCAGAGGTCCCTACACCTCTGTCCCATGGACTCTTGTCCCCCTTTCCCCATGTTCCAGGGGACAGGCCCAAAGAATCCTAGAGTTTTTTTCTTTCCCTTTTTGAACATAATTCAAATGTTTATTTTCCTCATAGTTAAAAAATGTGTTTTGAGTTTTTTTGGTAAAAGTTATATTTGTTATCAGCTGATTTTGACCTGTCCAATCTGTTATCCCTCTGTGGTTCTTCTGGCAGGCGGCAGAATCTCATTATATATACAGCTTGTCAGATCCCTACCCGACAGCAGCAGCACTGGTAGCATATTAGTCTCAAGATGTGTCGGGATATCAACTTACGGACAGCACCCCAGGAGGGGCAGGGCTTGTGTCTGTGTGGGTGTGCCACAGAGAGAGAGAGAGAGAGAGGTAGGCGCTCTGGCAGAGGCAACAGCAGGCATCGGCAGGTGCACTGCCCGCTCTCGCAGAGAGATCGCCCCACATGGGGCAGCTTTGGGAAGCTGAGGTGTGATATTTATTAATTTATTGATTGATTGATTTTTAAAATGTATACCCTGCCCCTCTTGCCACAGGCAACCTGGGGCAGCTAACAACATCAAAGATAAACAAAATAAAATATCATAAAACATAACAAAATACCAATAAAAAAGAAAGAATAAAAACCAACCCCCTCCCTCACCAACCCCCACCTCCTACCCACCCCTCACCCCTCTCCCTCACCAAATGCCTAATGGAACAGCCAGGTCTTACAACTTCTTCTGAAAGCTGGGAGGTTCGGGGCCAGACGGGCCCCCATCGGGGAGAGTTTCAAAGGCACGGTGCGGCCACCGAGAACGCCCTATTCAGCATGCCCCCCCTGGAAAACCTGGGGAACCTCCAGTGTGACGCCCCTGGATGACCGCAGGGGCCGGTCTAGAACCCGGGGAGTGAGATGATCTCGCAAGTAGACAGGGCCCAAACCGTGTAAGGCTTTATAGGTCAAAACCAACACTTTGAATCAAGTCCAGAAGATTACTGGCAACCAGTGCAGAGACCGGAGCACTGGTGTAATGTGCTCCCAGAGGCCCAGTCCTACCAAGAGCCGGGCCGCCGCATTCTGCACCAGCTGCAGCTTCCAAGCCATCACCATAGGTAGCCCCATGTAGAGCGCGTTACAGTAGTCTAGTTGAGAGGTGATAAAAGCATGGATGCTCATGGCCAGGTCAGGAACTGAAACCAACAACCGAAGCTGCCGCACCAGATATAACTGGTGGAAGGCACTCCTTGCCACAGCCTCCACCTGGAGATCCAGGCGGAGCTGCGCATCGAGGAGAACCCCCAGGTTCTGTACCTGGGAAGTCAGCGGAGGACAGATCCCATCAACCATAGGAGCTGTCACTTCCACCGACTTACTCACTACCATCACCTCCATCTTATCAGGATTCAATCGCAGTCGGTTAGCCCTCATCCAGTCCTCCACAGCTGCCAAACACCAGGTAAGCACTGAGATATATAATACTTGGTTACGTTTCTTGGTTGGTCATTTTGAAGCCCTCAAGTGGCGAGGTGTGTTCAGCTTGCAGAGAGGTCACCCCGCAGTGGGCAGACTTGGGAAGCCCCCGAATGATTGCCCCACAGGGAGCAGGGCTAGGAGAAAGAGAGAGAGTGAGAGAATCAGTGAGTGATTGGGCTCACTTCATTCAGTCAATCATTGCGATAGGTGGTAGCAGGTGCAGGCACACAGGCACATATATTGTGTATTTCTGTCTTGTTCTGGTGGGTTTCCTGCTGGATGTGAGCATTGAGCATGAGCCCATGCCACAGATGAGCATTCTCTCTGGTTCTGGCGGGTGGCAGTTTGGGCAGGATGCACCTGTCTCTCCCTCTCTCTCATTCTAGTAGCGGGGAGCCCCTCTCTCTATCTCTCATTGTGTATGGTGGGTGGTGTCATGACCAGCAGCATGTCTCCCTCTCTCTCTCTCTGCTTCTATATAGCAGGTAGCATTGGCCAGCGCAGTCCAGCCACTGCCTGTGTGTATAAATCTCAGCTGTCAGATCCCTACCTGACACAAAGTCAAGGCTTCAACTTGCAGAGTGTGCCCCAGAGTGGCCTAATGGCACCATATGAGGTAGATGAAATGGCAGGCGGGCACTGGTTGTTGGCACCACCCTATGTTGTAGGGTGTCAACATGCAGAGATTTCCCCGGGGGAGAGGGGGTTGGAATAATAAAGAGAGAGAGAGAGTTTTCCCCTGGGGGGGGCAAATTATTAAGAAAGAGAGAGATTACCCTGGGGGGCAATAATAAAGAGGGGGGGAGCAGCAGCCCCATCCAGCATTTGGGCAACAGGGGTGGACGCAGGAGACGTCAAGAGACAGACCTGGGGGAAGTCTCAAGTGTGTCACTGCCCCCTCACTCTGAGTCCACCGCCAGCTCAGGGAAACCCAGCAGCGGCAGGTTGACCTTCAAGAACAGCAATTGCTCCACCAACCCAGCACCAGCCTGGTACGGTGGGGACTCACGATGTCCCCCGCCTGGGAGAAGACCTGTTCGCTGTGTAGCTTCACTCAGTTATTGTTAACAATGGACTGGGGAGGGTCCAACCAAAATATTGAGCACGATGATCAGTGACAGCTTAGGCCCATCAACTGAGCGGAATCGAAGATCGCCTTTAAGTTCAGCCCACTTTAATATCAAGTCTAATTTTATTAGAAGGAAAAAAAGCACAAGTCCTGGTTTCCTAGTCTTGGCAGGTAACAACGCTACCCACACCTAAGCAGAAGTAGCCCTACACAATAATGTTTCTTACGTGTCCAGTGCCACAAGCTGGAGCCCGTGCAGGCGCTGGTTCAGGAAGGCTAGAAGGGGGCCCCAGGTGAAGCTGGAGAGATGGGCTGCTGGGGGTACGATGAGAGTGTGATCCATGTGTGCAGTGTCAGGAAGGGAATGACACCACGCGGTTCGCTGCTGATGCTAGTGACCACAAGCCGCCATTCAAAGTTCCATCGGTTCGAACCAGACCTTATATACTTTTTAGGTGCTGCTGTTAAAATGTGGAGGTGAAGGGGCTGAGGCGCTTGCATCGCAGGAAGGTCTGTGGTGAGGCAGGAGGCTCTGTGGGAAGGAGGTGATGTCACTTGTCTTTCGCAGAGAGAGAGAGAGTTTTTTCCCTTGTTTATGGATCGTTGAGGCTTAACAGTTCTTTTGGTGCCCAACTGTCTAGAGCAGAAGTGGGGAACCTTTTCCCTCCCAGGGGCCGCTTTGAAAGCTTGCACAGGCTCCGAGGGCCAGACAGAAGTTGGGGCGGGGGCGCTTAAGGGAAGCACTCAAGGAAAGGAGGGACCAAATCATGGATCTATGCCATGGAACTGTCCCCTATCCCTGTTTGCATGACCTCATCTCTGCTCCCTTCCCTTGAGGCTCAGTTTTTCAGTGATTGGAGGTAAGAACTGGATCTAAGGGCCAGATCCAGGGAGTGGAAAGGGGCCACATAAAAACTTGCCGCGGGCCACATTTGGCCCCCGGGCCTGGGGTTCCCCACTCCTGGTCTAGAGAAAAGGGTGAGTCTCCCAGCTCCCAGTCCTCTGAGCACATTAGCATCTTCCTGGCACATTGTTCTCTCCTGACTTTGAGATGGGCCCCCCCTCATCAGGAACCAATGGCTCTGGGCATCTCCTGGGTGGAGGAGTTGTGCCACAACAGTCTTGCTAATGGCTTCTCTCCTGACTGGGGCAGGAGTGCTCAGTTGTCCATGGATGGCAGGATGTTAACTGTTGACTTGGGAAATACCTGAGTTAGGACCGTTTCTTGTCTCTTTTCTCCCTCTCTTCCACTCCTCCATGCTGCTGTCCCCAGAGCAGCTCTCAATACAGAGTCACCAAGTCTGTTCCTTTTCCAGTCTTTGGGCCTAGCTTCCTTCTATCTTCCTTTCTTCGTGGCAGGGCAACCTAAGATATTAATAAAAAATGGATTCTATTTCTATAGCTGGCCACGCTGGTTGGTGGGCAGGACACCAGTTCCTGTGCCACCTGGTCAGGGCCTGCCATACATTCCCCCTCTCCGCCCAGTACTGCAGGGGATCGCTGCTGTGGTCTAACACTGGCTCCTCCAGGTACTTCTCCACTGCCATCGCCGCTCTGTCAGGCTCCTTCTGCCTCTGCCTGCTGCTGCTGCTAACCTCCTCCCCAATCGCCTTTGCCCATTCTGCCTGCCTTGCCATGGTCCAGTGGGTGATGGGCCTGGCCACCGAGGAGTTGCTGCTGCTGCTGCTGGCCCTGCTATCAGAGCTGCTGCTTTGTCCTCCTTGCAACCCTGCTGCCGCTGCCATATAACCCCCTCTACTGCCCACACCCTCTCCACCAGAGAATGCTTCCTCAGGGTGAAGTCTGTCGTGCGAGATGCCACACTTGCCTTCACCCTGGGGTCCAGCATGGTGGAGAGAATATAGACCTCCTTCCCAATCAGGCGGTCGAAGCGGATCTTGAGCCCCTCCTTCAACCTTCGTACCAGAGCCACCATCTCTGCTACAAGGTGCCACTCTGGGGGGCCCCCCTGTTGGTCAGCCAGGAAGCCTGCCAGCTGCCTGGCCAGACTACGGACCATGGGGGTGACCTGGCTCAGGGTGGCCGTCGCTGCACTTAGGGTCTCCGTCATGTCCTTAAAGGACTTAAGGATGTGCACAATCTAGGCCATCATGACCCATTCTTCCCGCCCTAGCGGCCTCGCCACCCCAATCTCCCCCTCAAGGGCTACCTCATGCAGGACCCGCTGCTGCTCCACCAGACGCTCTAGCATGAGGTAGGTGGAGTTCCACCTCGTACTGACGCCCTGCATGAGGCAGTGCTGCTGTGCCCCAGCTCCACCTGCTTCTTCCTCAAGGGGTGCCCACCCTTCACACTCCTAGTGCCGCTGCCATCTCCCTTGTTTTCCCCCAGGGCCAGAGCATCCTTCACCACCAGGTGAAGGGTGTGGGCAGCACAGGGGATGTGCTGGAACCCGCCATCCTGCACAGTCCTCTTCTTTTGGTCGCGTTGTCACTGACTACAAACCCCTTGGTGAAAGGTGCTTCCTCCCTTAGCCACCCCTCCACCATGGTGTCCAAGGCACCACTTACGTTGGCGGCAGTGTGGTTCTCATCCATGATCTGAGCATGAAGCAGGGCCCACCGGTACCCTGCCCCCTTGCCCCTGCCCCCTACTGCTCCTCCTCCTGCCGCCCACAGCTGCCACCAGTGAACAGTCAGGGCCAGGTAGGCATGTTGTGCATTTTGGCTGCTCCAAATGTCTGTTGTAAAATGCACAACTGCCCCACCTGCCCTGGCCAGTTACTCCCTCACCCGCTCCCTGGATACCTGGGACAGGGAGGGCACCACCCGCCTGCTGAAGGTGGTACGTGAGGGCATCTGCTACTTGAGCGCAAGCAGCGCCACCAGCCATCGGAATCCCTGGTTCTCCACTATGATGAAGGGCTGGTCATCCAGCACAATCATCTCACCCACCCGCCTGGTGAGATTTTGATTGCCGCTGGAGGACGCTCCCCATGTCAGAACTTCCCAAACCCCAGTTCTTCCATAGTGGCCTGACGCTGCTGCTGCTGCTTCTGCTTACAGGGGGTTCGAGATAGGGGCTGCTGCTCTGCCTCATTCCACATGCCGTGAGCAGAGGAGGAGGGTGTGCTCACTGCAGCAGGGACTGGGAACCCACTCCTGTCCACACAGTGCCTAACTTCCCTTCCAGTTCCAGCATTTTTGCCTGCTGCGTAGGTGGGAGAACATCCCGGTGTTGCTGAGGTTTGCCCTTTTATTCCCACCCTTCACCACCTTCCTGCAGTGAATGCGGACCACCTCGCTGGTGTCACCTGCCCTCAGTGACCTGAAGTGGTACCACACAGCCCCCTGGGGCGCCCTGCTTTCTTCGTGCCACTGCTGCTGGGGACCACTGCCTCTGTCCCCGACGGGGCCACAGGAGCAGCATCACAAGCAGGAGCCTCCTCCGCCTCCTCCTCACTCCCCTCATTGCCCAGCCCCATGACACCCGTGATCAAGCTGCTGCTGATGCTGCTACCACATCACAGCATGGGAGAGGATGCCCTGCTGCTAGTCACAGAAACACTGGGGGAGAATAATGGGCTGCTCACCTTGCTGCCAAGGGCTGGATGTCCTTAAATAAGTCCTCCTCCAAATCATGGAGGGTGGTGCCAGAGGGGGGAGCCTGCCCAACAGGAGAGGTGGGTGCCCCAGCCCCAACATCACTCACAGCGACAGCACCCACGTCACCGTCACCATCATTCCTCCCCCTATCAGCTGCCCCCAGTGCAATATCACTGCTGCCAGGGCCAGCTGCTGGGGCTTCAGGAGGGGTGAACTATTCTATATCTATCTATCTATCTATCTATCTATCTATCTATCTATCTATCTATACTGCCTATATCTATCTCTATATACGTGTACCTACAGGGGGAAACAGGCAGGGGAAGGAAAAAGGTAAAATGTAAGGGTAAGGAATAAGGAAGGGATATATTTGTAGCTGGGTCAGTGCAAGCACCAGCTTCTGCAAACGCACCCTGACAAAGCAAGAGAGATAACAGAAGCACTGTGTGAAGCAGCCCAGCCCTGCTCAATACAAAAGGTTGCAGTGCCCTCCCCCGGAGCCCTCCGGATTGGTTCTGGGAGGCAGAGGCATTGAGGAATCACAGGATGCCATTCAACTGCTGGGATCTGCTTGTCCTGCTCATTGGCCAGAGATACATCCATCAGGTCCCTCCCCTCCCAGTTCAAGAGTTCAACACTGTTTCTGGCTCTGAGATGTCTACTCCCTCCTCCCCGCTCCAAAAAAACAACTTCAGGCAATAACGAAGTGAATAACGACTTTCGTTATCGTTATTGATTTTGTTATTATTTTTTGTTGTTTCTGTTATTGCAATAACGAAAACGCCAATTTTTGTTTTCGTTATCGATATAACAAAAACAAGATGCACACCCCTACCCCATGCCACGGTGGCATTTTTTGTGCTGTCTGAATAGATTCACCATGTGCTGTCATGCAGGAGACGGGTGGTATTAGCGCCTTATATTCTCTGATCACTTTTTTTTTATACACGTGGTAGATCTGGTCAGACTGCACAACCACCCCCAGGGCCCAGGGCAAAGCAGGGCTACTGCCAGTGAAATCCATGGGTGGTATATGTGGCATCTGAAAGCAGCCTTTATTTGTATAAAGTGTGTCTACATCATTGTAACATGGGTTTAATTTCTCCAAAGGGGTGAGTTAACCCAGTAAAAAAATCCTCAGTGTAGCTAGTTTGGTACTAGTCGATCTTCTTGCTCCTTTGTCTTAGAAGTTATGAACAAATGAGTTGGCAGCAATGACTTTCTCTTTACAGGCTTGTCAGTCACACTCCAGCTGAGAGAAAGCAGGGAGCGTGGTGGTGGAGGAGGCAGGACAAACGGGGCTTGAGGATTAGAAGATGTACAAACACGGAGGCTAGAAGTTCAGTTTACTCAAGACAAGAATGATGACAGACTGCAAAGCTAAAAGCTGCACAAATTTTAAATCTGCGAACACTGAAAAATAGCCTTTCTTTAATAGTTTGCAGCAACCAACATTTTTGCAACCCTCATTACAGGATTTGTTCTTAATTCATGAGCTACATCTCAGTATCTTCTTTGGCTGTGACGTGCAAATGCATGGTAAGATTTACAGGGCTACCAACACAAGGGACTAAGGTATTCTTAAAGACCAAAATCACCCAGATGAATGAAAGTTGCTAAGAATCTGGTGACTGTCTGTGGAGGGGTTGGGAGAGCACCCCGGACATGAGGGGCTTTGCCAGAGGCGCTGCCAAGCACGGTGATTCCCGCTTTTCATGGGTTTTTAAAATTTATTTGTGTACTTGGACTTAAGTGCTGCCGCTGTTGCCACTTCAGAGAAGAGGATTTGACTTGATTGGGGCCAAATGCTGCCACCAGAGGCTCTGCAAAGAGTAAAGTGTGACTCTATATTTCTATCAGGGGCCAAACATTGCCACCAGAGGCTCTGCAAAGAGTAAGGCGTGACTATATTTTCATCAGGGGCCAAACGCTGTCACCAGAGGCTCTGTGAGAAGCAAGGTGTGACTCTATGGGTGATTTCAGATGAGACGGGGCAGCATTCGCCCCGTCCTGGAATCACCCAAATGAGTCCCCGCCGGGATCACTCCGGCACGTCCAACAGACGTGCTGACTGATCCCGGCGCGGAATCGGGGAGGGGGCGGGGCCGTGCGGCGCAACGTGCGGCCGCTCGGCCCTGCTCCCCCCCCCATGGTCCCCTGCCGCCCACCTTCTGGGGAGACGGGCGGGCGCCGCGGCCAATGCGGGTGCAGCTCCCGCCCAAATTGACCATGGCCCGGAATCCCGCCGGGGATTCCGGGCCGTGGTTTCCATTCAGACGAGACGGGCCCCTTCATCGCGGCGGGGAATCGCATTCACCATGTGATCGGCGCCGGCCCCGCCGGTTCAGCCAATTGCGTGGTGAATGTGATTCCCCGCTGCAATTGACTGTGGCAAACATCTGGGGGGGAACTTCCAGTTCCCCAACAGATGTTACGGGACCATTCCCCACCACAGGGTATTGACTGTGGTTGAGCGTGATCTCGTAACGTCTGAAAATACCCTATATCTTCATTAGGGGTCAAACTTTGCCATCAGAGACCCCTAAAGAGCGAGGCATGACTTTTGTTCCTGTTTGGGACTTATTATCTTTGTCGGAGGCTCTATAAAGAACTAGGCAGGACTGTGTTCTGTCATTACTGGGGGTGTGAGGTGGGACGTGAATTAGGGGCCAAGATGCCTGCAAAAAGTAAACGGAGTAATAATGTAGAAATATCACCCCCCTCGAAACAAAGAAAGATTGAGTGTTATCTTACAAAATATGGTTGTAATACTCAGAGAAGTCCTCCTCTAGTGACTGATTTACTACTGTATAATTCTTATGCTGCATTGATTATAGAAACACAGGATGTTATGGAAAATGGTGAGGGAGAGTGTTATAATTCTAGGTCTGCCCTGGGATAAAATTTATTTCCCAGGGTGAGCCTGGATGGTGGAGATGGTGCTGGGAAAAGTGGGGAGTCTGGTTCTCAGTACTGTGGATTAACAGGAAATGCTAAAGTAGATGCCGATGTACAATGCTCCCCCTTACTGTTGGCAGAACACATTTCATTAACAGTAGAAACGGTTAAATATCTTTTTTAACAACTGAATTTACTGAGCCTGAAAAAAGATGATTTGGTAATGACCATAACATCAGGATGTGATAGGCAAAGGAGGACAGTTAGGGAATGCTATTCAGAATACTCTGAGAGAAAGTAATTCCCTCAGCCATGGTCCGGAGGGACTACTGGAGGGACTACTGGTGTGAGGGAACTACTGGATGATTACAAGGATGAAGAATGTTGGTTTAGAGATCAATGAAAGGGTAGTTTGGGAGGTTGTGGGAGATAAGTTGACCTTTATGATGCTGCCATTGGGTGTTTTCAGACGTGACGGAGCCAATTGGCCCCGTCACGAAATCAAATAATTGATCCCCTGCCGGGATGACCCGTCACGCCCTAACAGACGTGCCGGGGGATCCCAGCGGGGAATCGGGGAGGGGGCAGGGCCGCACGGTGCAACGTGCAGCTGCATGGCCCCGCCCCCTCCACGCTCCCCGCCGCCCGCCCTCTGGGGAGACGGGAGGCCGCTGTGGCCAATGCCGCCGCAGCGCTCACCCGCTATGGCCACGGGCCGGAATTCCTGCGGGGATTCCGGGCTGTGGCCACCGTCCAGACATGATGGCGGGGGTCACCACGCCGGGGAATCGCCTTCACCACGCGACGGCCTCTGGTCCCGCCGATTCTGCTGCTTGGGTGGTGAATGTGATTCCCCGCCTTGGTAACATCTGGGAGGGAACATCTGTTCCCCCCAACAGACGTTACATGGTCCAAGCCACCACAGGGAATTGACTGTGGTTGACATTGACCACGTAAGTCTGAAAATACCCATTGAATAATGGATTTATTTCATACTGGAGTACACCTTTAGAAATTGCGGAACACCTGAGGGTACTTTTGAATATACCAATTACTAGCCGAGATATCCAGAATAGCGATACCCTGGTATATGGTAGAAGGCGGAGGGGATTTATTCTCCAGTTGAAGACTAGTGAACTGGTATCAGCTATTATGGAGAAAAAAGAAAGATTAGTTTAAAAAGCAGTATACCCTACCAGACTATTTGTTAAGGGCCCAAACTTTTGTGATGGACAAAATGGCTTGGTTGTTGGGAAGCAACTATTGGGAGGTAATAAGGCCAATGTAGGATTGATGACTAGTAAGCTTGGAGAAAAATCCCCAGAATTAATAGATCTTGCAGTTGAAGAAATGGAGGCGCAGGAAGGAGAGATGGGAGGTTGTGATAAAAGTTTATTGCCAGAGGAAGTGGCTACACTTCAAGCATATAACAATCTTCCTGTTGGGGGGCAGAACAACATTCTTAATAGAATTAGTAATTTGTATGAGCGTTTGGTGGCAATTAAGGAGAGGGCATATCCCGTCTCCTCAGGTTTACAGGCTCAAAATATGCAATTGAAAGAACAAAGAATTCGGTTGGCAGGACAGGAGACTTGGGTCGTGGGACATCTGTAAATAGTGTCCTAAAAGGGATGGAAGAAGAAGGGGAAAATCAATTGGGGAATCAGTTGGTGGGGGTTCAAATGCTGCAGCAAGATAAGGACTATATATTCTTGATGTCCTCTAGCTTTTTGCAAGA
>QEPC01014394.1:454321-466692 GCA_003113815.1 Sphenodon punctatus | reverse complement strand
CCAGCTAGCCGCGGCTGTGCTGGCTCCAGCCCCAGCAAGCTGTGTTATTGATATCATGTACCAATCCTGTGAAGTTTGGGGACTCAACTCATCCAGCGGGAGGAGATAGTAATGAATCAAAATTGTGAGGACGCTGTGCATTTTGACCACAACCAATTAACGTTAAAACAGTCATAACATTTTTATTTTCCTGATGGATCTTCTTCAAACTTTGTGCATATGATGGTCCTCACAACTTATAGCCATGGATAAATTTTCAGCAATGTAGCTCAATCGGATTCCTCAAAATCGGGGGTTCAGCAGTCCCCTGTTTATAATGGAGAGTGGTTGTGCATTTGTAAATTAGTTGTGCTCACAAATATAGTTCAGATGTTCAAATAGCTATCCAAATTGAATATTCATTTCTGCTCTAGTGTAGATAAACCAGAAGCTCATGGTGCCGAGGGGAAAGGTGGCCTGTGTCCGCTCCAGCAGGAGGAAGGTTAGGTTTATCTATGGTGGCCGGGAAGGTCTCATAGGGCTCAGGGGTTCAAGCAGAACTATGCTAAGAAAAGAAAACTCTTACCCCACAGCCAATGACCCTGACACTCCCTATTATGTCATCCCCTATTCAGACAGGCAGCAACAAGGGCTGTTCCCTCCTGGCTCTGCCACAGTCAGGCTCCAGCCCACTGGGAAGACTGAGATTTGGAGACGTGTATTTAGTTCCTGTCTCTTCCACAGACTTTGGGTGAAAGTGAATGTGTCGCTGGCCTGAGTTGGCACGCTGTGGCCCAGGACTCACCCGCACGGGTGGTCTTGTGTTGTCAGATGTGGGCCCACTACTTCCCCAGGGCACCCATCCCAGGTCAAGGGCCACCCACGCAGGTCAACACAGGCCCACACATTTGTTTGGCTTTGCCATCCCTGCCGCGGGAACGGGACCACCATGGGCCATAGCTGGTCAACATGGCTGCACATCATGGCGAGGGCAGGGTGCTGGGAGTGGGGCGGGGTGGGTCATGCAGGTGGTGGAAGAGCCCTCCTGATGGCAGGCATGTTGCTTGCCACCCGGAGTGTGTCTGCTGTGGTTTTCCGCTCTGGGCCAGGAGGCCGCACTGCCACCTGCACACTTGTTTTTACTCTTTCTGTGTGACCTTAGGAAGGTTGCTTAATCGCTTCCTACCTCAGTTCTCCATCCGTAGGGCCTTGCTCCCTGCAGAGATTGTGGGGACTGTGCAGAGAGAGAATAAATCTGCCACTGTACTTGGCGTTACAAACCCTAGAGGTCAGCCTTGGTGGCGCTGGGTGGATGCCTGGCTCCACCACGCAGAGCACAGCCATGTGGCCCTCCTCCTCCTACTTGCAGAGGGAGTGGGCGGCAAGGGGAAGGTGAGTGATTCTGGATGGATGGAGCAGGCCCTGGGCACACGTACACCTGCCGGGATGGAGCAGTTGTGGGGCCTGGCTTTGCTGGGCTGTGGAAGTGGTGCCACTGCTGGGAGGGGGCATGCGGAGAGGAGCACCGGACTATGCCCTTATCAGCATCTAGCCCTAAAACCGGGATAGTCACGTTTCCTTCCTCCCACCCGTGTTCTGTCCCAACCATCTAATTGGACGGTGAGTGTCGCAGCAGGGCAGGAATTTCCGCTTTACCACAACGGCGTTTGGCGAAAGGGACGGGTTGGGGGGAGGGGGGTTGTGGCTCTGTTTTGTGGTTTTAAATTATATTTTTATATTGTATTTTTATTGTGTGTGTTTATTGTATTTTATCATGTTGTGAGCCACCCCAAACTGCTGTGGCAGGAGGGGGCGGCTAAGAAATCCAAGTCAAATAAATAAATAAATAAATTTAAATACAAAGAGCACTACCACCGTGCACAGGCCATAACAGAAATTACTCAGAGTAAATCTTAAATCCGGTGTGGGGGACTTCCGTAGGGTGACCATACCTCCCCTTTAAAAGAGGACGCGTATGAAAAAATACATGGTGCAGGGCTGCACTAGTTCCAGTGCAGCCCTGCAATGTGTATTTTTCATACGCGTCCTCTTTTGAAGGGGAGATATGGTAACCCTAGACCTCCACCCTGTGTGCCTAGTCGGGCCCATGGCTTCCCCCCACCCCCTTTAATTTGGCTCCTTACCCATTGCCGCGTCTGGCCAATGGGTCCAGTCCTTAACCTCAAGCACTGAAAGAGCATGCTCAGGAGGGCACACGCTGATGGAGAGTAGATGGATCCATGGCACCAATCCATGATCTGAGCCTTCCCCTTCCTTCCCGTCCTCAGTTCCTGGTAGGGTGGGCACTGCACCCCTCCCCCAACTCCTATCCAACAGGGAGAGCTTGTTCTCATTCTCAGTCACCCGTGGGAAGGAAAAGATTCCCCCACCCCCAACTGAAAGCAATAAGGAGCTTGCAGCACACATTATTACTTCCTGGTTCGTAATCATCAGTTGTCAGAAAAACAGTCTCTTTCTTGGTTGTCTCTCTGGTTCGGAGCTCGCAGAGGTCTCTGTGTGTAATTTTGATAAATACATGATAATACGTTATCAAATCCTGGATCAGGTGGCTGGCTCAGCTACAAAGAAGATCAAGGCTTTTTTCCTGAAGTACGAAGCAAAGCTGGGAGCGATATTATGCAGAGGGGTATCATTATAATCCACCAACCCCTCATCAAAAGGTCTGAATAAATGGTGCAGTTTGAGAGTATTTATTTGAACATGGTTTGGGAGACATGTGGTAGCAGGCGTGCCTTTGAACGTGCCAAGTATAGGGTAGATCTTCAGCTCCCAGTGAAGTCTCTTCACTGGGAAGAGTAAGAGGTGGTATTTCACCTGGGGAGGGGGTTGGTCTCATGATCATCATGCCAAAAGCTGGAGTGAGAAAGAAAGATTTGAATCTGAAGGATTCCCTCTGCTTGCTGTTCTCCTAGAGTTGCCCAGAATCATTGATGGGCCACAGGGACTCTTGCACCCCTATATGACAGGACCCCCTTCCCTAAATTACTTGGCACTCCTAAATTGCCTGGGAAAATAGGAGCTTCACCTGGCATCTGGGGATGATGGGTCAAAGTCCTCTGGATCCAACCTGGAAGGGTGTGTATCATGGCCAATGGAACTGCAATGGAGGACCTGCTTTCCCTGGGGCAGGGAGGTGTGAGTGGTTAAGGGAACAGGGAGAAAGAGTCCTTGGGGTTAGGCTGCCTGATCAGAACCCTGAGCAAGTTATTTTTGCAGACCATCATTCTGACCCAATAAGGCAGTCCTTGAGTAGGGTGTGTGTGTGTGAGAGAGAGAGACAGAGAGAGAGAGAGAGACTCGGGGGTGGTTGTGTGGGAGTGAGGGGCTGGTTGTGAGTGTGTGAGAGAGAAGGAAGCTGGGTGTATGCAGGTGTGTACGTGTGTGAATGAGAAAGAGACAGAAAGAAACAAGGATGTGTGCGTGTCTCTGTCTGTCTGTGATGGACAAGTGAGGGGCTATAAACAGACTCCACTGCAGGTTGAGCAATTCATCTGCATCATCCCAATTAAATCCGGCTCGGGGAAGCAATGTTGGGCGGTAGCAGGAGCTCCCGATCCAGGGGGCCAACTCGACTGACTGGGGTGAGGATGTGGCTAGGTTGAGATGGGCAGGCCCTCAGTCCATCCTGACAGGCCCACTTCCCTGCTCCAGCACAACCTAGCTACCCAGCTGCCCACTGGTAAGCCATGGAGGGCCCAGGAGTGCCTGCTCTGCTGCCACCTGACACCGCTCTCGGGGGCACCGAGCAGACCGTTACCAGTTGCCCGTGCACTGGTTCATACAGAGGACAAAACTTGGCTCTTAGTTCTGATGGATCTGAACCCCAGTGCTCCTTCCCCCCCACACCTAGCAATCCCATGGGCCACACGCAGATGAGAAAGCACAACTGCTGTAAGGTGGCTTCAAGGAATCAGTTTCAGCTCCCTGTATTTCTGCCCTAGCTCATACAGGTTACAACAACCTGAGGCCTACTCTCAATGGTGCCAGTAGCAGTGGGCTGTGGTCCCAGAGGACCATCTGCCACCTGAGGATAACCGGAATCCATAAGCACTACCTTACTGGATCAGACCAACGGCCAGTCCAGCCCAGCATCCTGTTTCCAACAGTGGTCAGCTTTGAGTGTTTCAGAGAAGTGCCCAACAGGTCATAGTGCGCCAGTCTATTCACTCCCCGCTCCTGGACTTGCGTTGTATCCACACACTGCACCAGGGGGCTGTGGCCACTTTCACATGTTACCGGGAAGGCAGGGAACCTTCTGTCAGAACAATTGGAGCTTTATCCCACGGGTATTAGCACATGTGGGAATGCCCTATTCCACTTTTATCCCACCAGAACACCCATCATTGTAAGAGTTACACTGAGGGAGAGTGGATAAAAGCAGAATAGCACATTCCTACATGTATTAATTCCTGTGAGAACAGAACCGCAATTGCTGACGGACATTTCCCCACCTCCTTGGTAACAAGTGGCCTGTGAGAGGGAAGCATAGAAACCAGAAGTATAGTATATACACTGCAGTGCTGGGTCAAATCCCCATGCTGGGTGCCTCCCCATCAGGGAAATTACATTTCCAGAGGCAAACATCTGTATCCATTGCTTTGGTGAAACGAGTGACTTGACTTCAGCAATCTGGCACTTGAAAAGATTCAAGTGAATCGAGGGAAGGATGTCCACAAATGGGAGCCAAGTAACTGAGCGGTGCTTTCGTGCTTAGTTACTTGGTTCCCATTTGTGGACATTCTTCCCTTGATTCGCTTTCTCAGTTTGCGTGGTTTGTTGGTTTTGCTGACATCATTAGTCAGTATTTTGCTACTTAGTATTTTTGTGACTTCTTCCTGCAGCAATGGACCAATCTAATTCACATTAAAAAATTTGAGAATAGCCACCAAATGAAATCATACCCCTAATGACATGAAGGACCGGATACTGAAATGTCAAATAATAAAGGGAAGAAAGGAAACAAAACGAAGCAAAGGGAGCAAAATGCCTAATAACAAAGTGAAGTGAAAATTTAAATGAATTTCACAAGCAAATAGTGTAGCAGGGAGCAGTCTGGGGGGGGGGCTGCTACCCCTTTAAGAAGGGGGCTGTGTGTGCACCCAGCCCTCTGGCTGGCCCCCAAGGGGTGTGGCAGAGTCAACCACAGCGCTGAGGGGCAGCCTGAAGGGGATACAGGCTGAGTAACCCCTGGGACAGAGTGGGAAGGTAAGTGGCCCTTTAAGGCTGGAAGAAGAGGAAGCCTGGCCATGCCTACTCTGGCTGTATAAGAGGAAGGCTGCGTGCAGGAGAACTCAGTCTCTAGTGGGGGGTGAAGGAGCAACATCTCCCTGAGCAAGCCTTCCTGGTCTACGCTGTCCAGGGTGCTGATGCGTGGGACCCCGGCAAGGTACAGAGGCTGTGCCCAGGAGGGAGCCTCTTGGCTGGGGAAAGGCTTGGCCAGAGCCTGGGGTTGTAAGGCCTGGCTGAAGGGACTTTGGGACTTGTGGTTAAGTTGCTCCAAGGCCTGAGAGACTGGGACCTGGGCCTGTAGGGTGAAGGCGGATGAGCCGGCAGCCCCAGGTACACTGGACACAAGTGGTGTCCCAATAAAGGACTATAAGGAAAGACCCTCTGGACTTTGTGTGGTTTCCTGAGAGGGTACCACCTGCCTGGAAGGAGGGGGTTCTGCCGACGCTCTAGGCGGGCAGGGGGTGAGCTAATTTCCCTGAGTGACACCCCAGCGTGGCCCTGGGAGACACACACACACACCCCCCCGCTACAAATAGTTTTGAATCTAATCCCCAAATTCACTCGGCACAAATGTATTTGAATAGTTGAATTGAATGACATCATTTGAGTTAATTAGTTGTTAATGTTACAGTTAATAAGTTAAAGCAGGGGTTCTCAACTTATTTTCAGTCAAGAGCCCTGGAGTGCCGTAAATGGCTACTTGGGGAGCACTGCATAATTTTCATGAAAGGGCTTGGGCAGCCATTTCAAGTATTGCCCGAGCACTCTGGTGCTCCCAAACACCAGGTTGAGAATCCCTGAGTTGAAGAATTATAAACCACCCTGAGCCTAAGGGATAGGGTGGGATAAACAAAATAATCTAAATAAATATTTGAATTATTCATTTCAGTGCTATTGAAGAGGAATTTCCGTTCTCCCTTCTGCAGCAGCACAGAGGGAGGAGACTAGAACAGGAATCTGGCCCAGTGCTTGAGAGAGCTGAGCACATGTGATGCAGGGGGAGGGAGGGGTCATAATCTATTAAAGTCAATGGAAGCTGAGCCAGTGAGGACAGGATTGCACCCTCAGGATGGGCTGGGATCCTGCAGGAAGACCATAGAGTGTACAACTGGGGAGACACAGGACAATCCTCCAATATTAAAGGCAACAGGAGTTTTGCTCTGGACTTCAGTGGATGGCGGATTGCATTCATATACTAGCAACTTCCAGATGAGGAGTGCCTATGGGAAAGCACAGCCTGCCAATCTTAGAACAGGTCCCATGACGACATGGTCCTGTCCCCCTGGGAAGCAATGTGGCATCATGATGCTCTGTAAGGGGTGGGGTTACATCAGAAAAGGAAGTGACAACCCCTTTGCCCCGCCCCCTTTCCAACATGGCTTCACCCCCTGTGGAGTGCCATGACATCGCAACGCTCCGTAAGGGGCGGGGTTACATCAGGAAGTGATGTGGAAGCCCCTGTGCCCTGCCCCCTTCGACGCAGGGTGCTTTCAAACGAGACGATAACCCATTACAGTCCGTGTTTGGTCCGTGCAACCCCACCCATAGTTTCTAGTGCGACAAACTTCATAGATGGGCAGGCGTTCTTCCCCGCCACACTCCACTCCCTCCCCCACTGAGAAACGGTTGCTCCTTGGATGCTCTAGGCTTTCACCTGTGACTCTATGTGCTGTATGCGTGTGAGGCTGCACATAACCTAATTGACAGGACGCAAACATGTGAGCGCACACTAGCCTGGATTAGCCAGCATTTGCCCGCACGGTAGGCCCGTGATGTCCCTGGACTACACAATTGTATCACTCTGAGATCTACCATGAGGAAGCGGTGGGTGTTGGCCACGTGGTGGGTGAGGGCTAACATCTGGCGGACCCCTAATAAACGGGCAGCGAGCACCTACTAAACACCCACCTGGTGTGGGCTATTCTCTCGTTTGTTTTTACCCACAGTCCCAGTTTCCTCCCAGAGTTCCTGATGCTAATGCTCTCTCTGTCAATAGAAATACAGTTCAGTGGCAGGCAGTTGCCAAGAGCCTTGAGCTGATTATTCTGGAGTATGCCTGCCCTCTGTGGATGCGGTGGCTTTGGTCTGGAGGGGGGCCTACGTTGGAGTTGCATTTGTCATTTGTTATTTCTCCACCCAATCCACACCTTCGCCTGGCCTTCCCCTCTGCAAAACAGCCGATTCTAGAAGAAAATAGGAAGCCTAAGACGATGATGATTTTGATAAAGGCTGCTAGACACAGCCTCTTCCCTACGAAGACCAGCCTGCAGGACATGCCCCGTCATGCAGGGCCTATGCTGATCCTCCTCCCTTGGACAGAACAGGGCTCCGCCATATTGTGTTCACTCACGTTCACCCCACAGGCCTCTCACGTGTATCAGCGCAGCTGAGAAAACAGCACTCTGGCAAAGGGCAGGCACAAAGATGTGTCTAGGCTTGTGCTGCTGCCGTGGATCGGAGGGGGAGTATTTACTTGCTCCTCTTACTAGAAATAGGCTACTAGGGGTAAACACAAACATGACATTGGCCGTTTTCACATGGACGGCCCCACCCACCGCTGGGTGTTCTGGTGTGGGGGTGGGGGCATCCGTGTGAAAGGGCTTGCTGTGGGGAGGGGATGGGTGTGCACTGGGTGTGCACCTGTGTAAACACCACAGGTGGTGGGTTTTGTGCATATGCACTCCTGACACACCCACGGGGCCATCCGGAAAACCAGAGGAGGCCCCGTGGGTGGAGGTGGGTATGTGTCCGTGTAAAAGGACACCCACCCACCACGCGAGCACACCGTTCTCCTACCCCCTACCCCATCGTCCGTGTGAAACAGCCACTGACCTGCTCTGGCCAGCTCTGTCCTGCTCTGACCGGCGGGTCACTGTCACGTTTGTGCTCGGGCCCCCAGATGTTTGCCCCAGACTGACCCCGGGCGTGTCGGCGGCTAGTCCAGGCTGTTACTTGGCAAAGTGCTGAAATCACAGCCCAGGCTGCCGTGCCTCATCCCGCCCTCCCCACACACCCGCACACACCCGGGGTCAGTCCAGGCAAAGCGGGCCACGGCGGGTTAGAACGTGTATTCTGACGTGCTGTGACCCATCCCAGAGATGGGACGCAGGATGCAGCGCAGGGGTGAGGCCAGCCGCACATTCGCTGTGGCCCCTGTCCAGGGTCACCAGGATGGGTCTCTGCTGTGCTGCTGCCACTTCTGTTTTCACCCTTAGTGACACAGCTCCTTACAGGGACAGTATTTATTATGTAACATCAGATAGTTCTGCAAGGGGAAATTATGCAGCTAAAACTATAACTGGTGATTAAATTTTTTTAAAAAGTGTATTCAAAAAAGCCTTTTCCTGAAGGATATGGAACTCCCCTTGGAGGTTCTCCAAGGCCCTTGCCTGAGCATCTTCTAGAGGCGATACAAGACTTTTAAAATTTTGTCAGGCATTTAACAGGCAGGGTTAGGATTTGGGATGTATTTAGGGGTATTTTATATATGATTTTATGAACCTTATCTCTGTATTTTATATGTATTTCTTTTTTTTATGTTAGCTGTCCTGAGTCTTCATGGAAAGGCAGGACACAAATAAAAAATGGAGAAGCATAGATTGTTCATTTATGCTTCCCCTTATATTGTCTTATCCTTCAGGATCCCTTGTCCCCTTTGTAACTAAGGCCGTTTTTAGAGGAGATGGTACCAGGCAAGTCCGCCCAGTGGACACCTGTGGTACCATCCATTAAAAAGTGGCGGCAGATGGGCGTGCACTCCTGTGACCCGCACACCTCCACCCATCTCCCCGCCCGGAGCAACTGGGAAAAACTACGGTTACTTCATGTTGGGGCATCAGTGGCCATGGGTGGCCAGTGGGTGGATGGGGCGTACAATGAGCGCACACCCATCCACCACCATCTAAACCCTCCCTCACCCACCGCAAATTATATGATGAGGATGATTGATGAGGATGATAATAATTTATTGTTTATTAATTTCCCCCCAGTTTTTACCCTACCCTTCCCACTAGGGCTCAGTGCGGCCTACAAAACAACAGCCAATGGAAGACACGACCTTCAGCAAATAATTACTGTTTAAGCAGTTGTTGTTAAACCATTAAAAAAAAAAAACAACAACCGTTTTTCAGGGGTTTTGTATTCACAGAACAAAGACTCACCTCTTTTCTGTCAGCTCTAGCTGGTGGTGTCTTGGGAGCACTTGTGGCAACAAGCAACATGCTTCTAGCTCAAAGGGCTAGAAAGCAGTGAAGCAAATGGGGCACTAACCAAGGACGGAAGGAAGGGTTTTGAAAATTCATCCCAAACAATCTGAGGCATGTTTTATGCTCAGACTAGCTTTTATTATTTGTTGGTGATAGAATAGCATCCTTTGTGGCTACAGATCTATGTGCTAACAAGTAGATCATTCCTCGCAGACCACACGCTTCTGACTCAAGGGGAATGAGTGTGCCCCATGTGATTCAATACAGAAAGAACAGAAGCCAGTCACGGTGCTTGGGGGCTGTGCTGGGAGGCTTCATGGAAGCTGTGCGGGGAACACGCCAGTGTTGAGAGACTGGTCTGAGTGGGAGCAGTGGCGGATACAGGCACCGTGTGGGCTGTGGGGGAAGGAGACAAAGGGACTTGACAGGGAAAGAGCTAGTAAGCACCTGAGGAAGTAGGAGGGAATGTAGGATGGGAGGAGGCTGATAGGAAAAAATGGGCTTTGAGAGCAAGGAGGAGCTGGAAATTTCTACCAAAGAGGAAAGCAACACAGAGGTTCAGAGCATAGTGCAGCCTCCACCAGTGGCGTAGCAAGGCAGTGTCTCATGACCTAATTATAGACACACACCCCTTAGGCAAAGGGGTGCGGACTCTGGCGTGTGGGCAGGGCTTCTCCGTGAAGGTGGCGCTGCTCGAGCTCCCAGAATTCCCCCACTCCCACAGAGTGAAAGCAATCCTTGAGGGAAGGAAGTTTTAAGAGTGAGCAGGGGAGGAGTCAGCACCCCACCTCCACCCAGTCTTCATTGTTTTTCTTGGCAGGGGGGTTCTGCAAGTGGCCGGGAGAGCTGCTATGAAATTTTCAGAGTGGGTGGGGGCTGACGCCCCACCCCACCCCCAGCCTGAAAGTTTGCTGGAGGCAACAGTAAGGCAGCTGTGAGTTAGTCGTGTATGCAATTCTTGGTTATCCATGACTTCGAACTAAGTATGTCGGTGGGCTTTTCTTAGGCCCTGACCCAAATCCCATTGAGAAGGGCGTCGCTATCATAGGGTCAGGATGTGGCGCTGTACTGTGGCCCACGAGCCTGGGGGGGAGGGCGGGGGGAGGCACACTTCTGGTGTAGCTGTGCCCCCTGTCACTGGGAAGGAGAGCAAGGGGCCCCCGTCCCATCAGCCGCACCACAGCTCATTTCAACCTAGCTACTCCCACCCCTGCCCACTGAAGGTGACGGAAAGACTCCCACTGACTCCATTTGCCTCTGAATAATAAGGCTCTCGCTGCAGTTTTTATTTAGATATTTTTTCTAAAAAATCCTAATCCTGTGGGATTCTGAAGTGACATTTGCTTGTCTTTTTAAGTACCATCCTGTCTCTCTTACTATTATAGAGCACTTCCCGTGTTCAAAATGCTTTACAGTCTTTATGTAATTCACCCATAAAGTGACTAACAGCCCTGTGATGGAGCAATTGTTGTTGTTCCCATTTTACAGATGGGGAAATGAGGCCAAGAGAGAGTGGGAGTTCATGGCTGTGATTGGAACCCTGATGTGTCAGGTCCAAGCCCATCACCTTAGCCGCTAGGCTCCTCACCCCTGCTGTAATAGTGCTCTCACTTGTTATAATTATTGTACAATAATTCTTCTTTAGCAGTGTCACTCCTAGCAGGACTGGATCGCTGTGCACACATTACCCCTGTGCTTCAAAGTCTGCACTGGCTCCTGATAGCTTTCTGGGCTTTCTTTCATGGTGTTGGGTTTGACTTATAAAACCCTAGACAGCCTGCGACCCATTATCTGAAAGACCATCTCCTACCCTGTGCTCCATTGTTGCGGTTGCTGCTGCTGCTGCGGTCAGCTAGGAACCCTTTTCTGCAGGTATCATCTGCCCTTAGGTTCATATGGCAGGAGGGTACAGAGAGGCGATCTTGCTGGCTGCTCCAGTATTATGAATTTCCCTCCCCTGGGAGGTTCATCAAAGCCTGAACTTGAGCATTTTTCAGAATCATTGCAAGACTTTTCTGTTTGGTTAAGCGTTTGGTAGGCAGGGATAGGGGTTAGGAGGGTATTTTTTAAAACAAAATATGTTTCTATGTATTTTTTTATTATTAGCAGTTATGTTTTGTTTACTAAGTTACCCACCCACTCTGAGACTTTGGGAGAGAAAGAAAGAAAAAAGAAAGAAAGAAAACTTGGTGCTAGTGTACACTTTTTGAAAGCCTGTATCGTGTACTTCACTGTCATTAAGTCTAATTGAATGCCGATTTTGCTCCTTTGTCTCCTGCTGTACATATATTTTTTAAATGACTCAGTGCACCATAAAAACCTGAAGCCTCCATTTCCCGGAACAATCATGGACATTATGTTTACTGTACCATCTTCAGCTGATTATTGATCGCAAACCCTTACCCTAATTGGCAGAAGGCTGATTGGCAGAAGACTGCTGATGACAGTGCAGGTCAGGTGACCAGACAACCGGGAACAAGCAGGTGAGCACAGAGGCATAGTCAAGGTGGAGCACAGGTCAAGCCAGGAAATCAGTTAACACGGGCATCAGCAAATGGATCAAGCAAAGGCATAGTCAAGAAATAGTGTAGGCCAAACTGGGTAGTCAGGTAACACAGGCAAAGTGGACCAAAACCAGGGCAGTGGGCAACAGACAGATGAGTAGAAAGTGAAGAGGGAGGGAGGGAGGTAGGTGAAGTGCAGAGGCAGGGTAGCAGGTGGAGGCACAGGGAAACTATATTGTTATTATTATTAACAAACATTTATATAGCGCCAGCAGTGTACCTGGCACTTTACAACGTAATAAAATAGACATGGTCCCTGCCCCTAGGGCTTACAATCTGAGAGACAGGAGCTGGGGGAGAGACTTAGGAAGGGGAACAGAGGGAGAGACAAGGGGTCTAACATTCATGAAGATGCGAGGTCTCAAGTGCACGT
>QEPC01014394.1:432646-452130 GCA_003113815.1 Sphenodon punctatus | reverse complement strand
CTCCACCGCCCCTTATTTAAAGCCAGGACTATATTATTAGTATTATTATTTTATTTATTATATTTTTGTTATGGTTATTGTTGTTATTATGCATTTCTATATTTCAAGCAGTGTACTTGGTGCTTTACAACTGTTGAAAATAGACAGGGTCCCTGTCCTGGTGAGCTTAAGAAATACAAGGGAGGGGAGACCTGCCTTTGAATAATTAAAGTGCCATCTATTAAATGCAGCAACTGACTAAATCTAGAACAAAATACCTTTAGTCCTGAGGAAAGATTGGGTTGGAAGAGCCGCAAACGGACTGACAAACTGTGACCAAGGTAGTTACTACAGTTATGGATTTACACGTCCATTACGGAGGGAAGAGACATTCAAAACAAGTATTAATGAGAGGTTAATACTCTGCTCTCATTCAATCCGATTAGAAACGGAATAGCTTGTTCTTAACCTGCACTCTCCACAGTGCCAGATTGTAAAATGGTACCCGTAGTCCAAACAGTGAACACTATCCGTTCTGCTGGGATAGCTAGTTTTAATAGCATGAACTGTAGGGATGCGATGGAACCTGAAAAAACGATTGCTGAGCATGTCTGTAGGATGACCACCTCGCTCCAGGCTTTCAAATGGAGCAGGCGGGGCCATGTCAACAAAGGTGGGGCAAATGGGGCTGTCACATTTTCTGACGTAACCCCACCCATCACTGACCATCATAAAGCCACGATGCTCTGCGGAGGGAGAGGCCATATCCAGCCCGGAGCAGAGCAAATCAACTGTTACACGCCTCCTAACCTAATCCCTTCCCCTTATGCAGCAGCAGGAAGTCATGATGCTCCATGGGGGTGGGGCCATGTCAGAAAAGTGGCGGGAAAGTCTAGCCCCATTTCTGATGTGTCTGCCCACGGAAACCCTAATTTCTCCAGGTTACTCAGCTGTTTTCCTGCTCTTTGGTCCTGCCCCCCAAACTTTCATTCCAACGGCCACCTCCCTGTGTTCCAGTCTTTTGTCCTAGACTTCTTAGGATTGACTTCTTGGCTTGTCTCTTTGGCTTGTTGCTTGACTTCTTGTCTGGCCCCGATCCTGCCAAGGCTACTCATGATCCAGTGCCTTACTGCACCCTTACATGACACTAAGTATAGGCCATTTTTACACGCACCTTAAAGTGCTGGTCTTTCAGTCTTCTGGGTTTACAAGTCCACAAGTAAGTTCCGGATGCATTCTTCACACACACACTGCCCTGAGGCAGCCTAATATAGCCGCAGCTGTAGACGTGAGGGGCTGCCATGGAAACCAAGTGACCACAGCTGCTTGGAGCAAAGCAGTTTACCAGGAGAACCTTTTACATACAAATGTTCTGGGAGGAGTTCTATGCAGAATTTCAACAAGCCAGATATTTAAGATCTGGGTGAGTGATTGAGAAACACAGAAAGCTCAGGATGTAACAGCAAACGTGCAGGAGAAATGTGTGTGTAAAACCACCCATTGCTTCAATAAACAGATACAACACGCTGATTGATGGGGACAAACCATGCATGCTCAGGGTAATGGAAACTATGGGTCGAATCACTGCCTCTCTTACATGTGAGAGAAAGAACTCATTCTGTTGTTGCACTCCCTCGGCAGGGGCTATTATTACCTTCTCTGGCATTTCCTGCATTTGGAGGTCAATTACTAACCTGTCTTTTTGCCTGAGCATCTATTTCCCCCCATAATCTGCTTTTAAGGAGCTTTTAAAAGCATTAGACTTTCCCTTTCCTGCAGAATGCTTTTTGGATGATTGAGCAGCACAGCAGAGGGGCCAGTCTAGATTTCTTAGTTTCCATAGTGAATGTCTGGGGCAAAGGTTGTGGTGGCATTTAGTTACACTGAAGACTAATGCCAGCTGAAACAGGGGATTCATCAGGATCCAGGGCATGCTCAAGTAAATATCTATTCTTTTGTTTGTTATTTTTTTTTGATATGCCAACCTTATGGCAAAAAGGCTCAGGGTAGCTTACAACAATAGAAACAATTAACACATTTAAATGAATGAATGAATAAACTTTAATGTTTAGCTACTGCCATAACATACATAAATAAACAATACAAAACAAACAGAAACAAACAGGACACAGAAGTATCAAAAGATACTGTCATAAACAAATCAACAATCCCAAATGTCCTTATAAAACCTGTTGCTAAAAGAGAGCAAGAAATCAAATCCAGCAGGGACTACTTAGCCCAGAGAACATTATACAAAAAGAATGTCACCCTCCCAGATAATTCTTCTTTCTGCCCAGCAGGGCAAACGCGCCAAGTGGCAGAATTACAAGTAGTAATAAAAGGGGTCAACCATTTGGCCCAGAGATCATGCCACCTGGTACAATAAAGGAGAACCTGTTCAAGGGAACCAACTGGACCAGGCGCCATACCAGCACATCCACATCCACACAGAGAGGGATGCAACTTCAGGAACCGTCCCTCAGTGGTTGCCGTAGGGAATATCAAATCAAATCAATCTTTATTATGTTTAGCCACATGGCCATCACACAAATATAACAATACAATACAATACAAACGAGACCACAGTTATAATAAAAACAGACCTTGTGGTAAGGCTTTTAACTTAAAAACTTAAAGACAAAAATTTTGAGCGAGCAGCATAACACCTAGAGGCAAAAAGAGCTACCTGCTTGGTCCTTTCAGGGGATTGATCACCCAAAAGAAAAATTAACTGCTTAATTTCTGTCCAATCCAGACCCATACCTATCTTTACCCATAGCTCCCTACGCACTTCCTCATACAGGGGACATTTCAACAAGTAATGATTGAATGTCTCAATGTCTGTTCCACAAGGACACTTCCTTTCTTCCTTCGGGATCCCCTGGAATTTCCCCAGGAGGTCGGCCGTTTTAACTGTTTGGAACCTCAGCGTAGAATATCTGTATTTCAGATCAGGGTTTAACTGCGAGTATAAATAAGGAGCCCCAGTCTGAGGAGGAAGAATATATTGATAGAGCTGAGCTGATCCAGAGAACGCAGCCAGGGCCCTAAGACTTTGCCTGTCTATATCAAGAATACGGGACTTCAAAAGATCTATAACCTGGCTACTGGTAGCATACTGAAAGAAGGGAACAGAAAAACCCAGCCGAGCCAACCTGTTAGACACCCCCTTATACCAGGGGTCACTCCCCACTTTTTCCGTCACTTTCTCAACCCATGTGCGTTCCAAAAGAGAACCCTCTGGTGCATTACGCAATTTAGCCCAGAAGGTTAGTAATCTTAACTCCACCTGGGCTGGCAATGACGGGCAGCCTAGTTCCGTTAGTAAGACGGCCACACTAGTGGCCTGCGGGCACCTCAGTATCTTCCTCCAAAACTGGGAAATTATTGGTTGCAACAGGCGCGTCACTCCCTCGTCTATTCCCCAAACATGGGCTCCAAATAACAGACGAGATATGACTTTAGCCTCCAAAATTCGGCGGGGGACCGCAACTGATGGCTGGCCGTGGGCAAAAAAGAAACGAACAATGGCCATTACCTCCGGGGCAACCCCTTCCTTTATAGCCCGCGCCTGTTGGGACCAAGAGCAAGACTCAGATACTCTAACCCCCAGATACCGGAAAGATCGAACCTGTTCTATATGGTGTCCTCGGAGAGACCAAATGTGTTTCTTACCACTTCCACCACTCACCATTATTTTAGTTTTCCCGTAATTAATCCTAAGGTGCTTTAGTTGACATCTTTCCTGGAAATCAAACAGCGCTCTACGCAACCCCACTCTAGAGAGAGACACAAGGACAGCATCATCCGCATACATTAACATGAAAAGTTTCCTCCCTCCCACATTGGGGGGATGATACCTTCCCGCCTCATCATGCTCAGTTATCAACGAGTTGACATAGATATTAAAAAGTAGGGGCGCAAGCAGACATCCTTGCCTAACTCCCCTAAACGTCTGAACCGGATCTGACAAGACCCCCTCAGGAGGCATCCTGACACGGAGCAGGGTCTCAGAGTATAGGGCTCTTATCAGCGCAATTAACCGCAGATCGATCTTAAGCCCCCTCAACACGTTCCACAATTCGGCCCTGTAAACCATGTCAAAAGCTGCGGATAGATCCACAAAAGCTATAAATAGCTTTTGCCTGCACCTACGATATTTACTCATTACGTGATGTAAAATAAAGATCAGCTCTCCAGTTGACCGATTAGCCCTAAAGCCCGCCTGCTCTTCTGCCAGGATGTTGTGAGAATCGCACCATTCCTGCAATCATCGCAGAAAGAGAGCGGCATACACCTTGGCAGCCACACAAAGCAGTGTGATAGGCCTATAGTTGTTGGGATTAGATTTACTTCCCTTTTTAAATATGGGAACCACCGTCCCTACTTTCCATAATTCTGGGATAATAATGGCATTGTTAATTAAGGTAAACATGTTGGCCAGTGCTCCCAGCCCCCAGTCTGGAAGGGCCTTGAAAAATTCATTCGGGACAAAATCTGGCCCTACTGCCTTCCCCCTTTTAAGCGCCTTGATAACTGTCTGGACCTCTTGCGGCAAAATCGGATCCCACAATGGCATATCCTTATCCCAAAGTGGTATATCCCCTATATCCTGTTCCAATAAGGCAAATAAAGCCGAGAAGTGGGAAGTCCAAGCTGACGGGGGTAAGACAACCTCCCTTACTAGTCCCTTCTGATGTCTAGTTCCATTCACCAAGGCCCAAAACCTCTTCCTATCATTCCTTTCTACGGCTTCCTGTAATGCCCGCTCCTGAAAATAGTTCTCCTTCTTTGTCCTCAGGAGCATCTTATAGTGTTTCCTTAAGTCTCTGTAGTGTTGGTATAACTGGTCTTCCCTAACCCGGTGGAGCATACGAGCTAGCTGCCTGAGGGAATATAGTCATCTGTGCTAACCTTAAACATCTACGAACCTGGTGGGGCAACTGAAACTGGAGATAAGGGAGAGGTAACTGCCGGTTTTCAAATAAATCCAGGCAGTCTGCCAAGGAGGACTTGCCCTGAAGAAGGGCCAATTCCTCCTGGGAGCTAATATCCTGGATTCTCTGTCTTATCATTTTCTTACCAGTGGAGTAACCACATGAGGCTAAACTGGCCAGGGAGAGACCAATACTAACAAGTTTTTCCCAGGCTTGCTTTACCCAGAAATTATAGGGTTCGTCCATAAATACCCACTGCGCCAAAGGGGCAGCCTTGCCATACTGCCACTTAAGCCAATAACCCAAGGTTATTAACCAAATCTGGGACTCCAGAGGGGAAATCCCACATTCCATACGGACTGCCCAGGAAGGGGCATGATTGGGGAGGGCCAAGATAGACTTAAGGAATTTAGTTTGAATACGTTCCAGGCTCACACTTTTCCCCAGGGCCCAAAACTGGGCCCCGTATAATAATCGGGAGAGGCATTTAGCCTTATATACTTTTAGGGCCGGAAGAATCAAATACCCACCATTCGACCTGAAATACCGACAAAGTACCTTCCCCAGCAAAATAGCCTGTCTAGATACAGCATTGGCATGGGTCACCCAGTGACCATTGACCTGAAAAACGAAACCCAGATACTTAGAAGAAGTAGCTTGCTCAATTTCGTGGCCCCAAGCTTGTGGCCCCATTGGGTATTTTCACCCCTGGGAGTGCACCCCTGTGTCTGTCCACTTTCAGCCCAGCCTGGGTTGGGTTTAAACAACACAGTGGCTGCTGTGGCCCACAGTCCGCCCATGTTCATAGATTTGCAGGCAAATTGCCTGCATTCACCTGCAACTCTATGGTGACCCCTGGCTGAGAGCGGGGCTGCCGTGGCCATCTGCCGAGCAGACCAAAGGCAGCCCCGCCTCCAGCGGGTGCCCCAGGATTGGGCTGTCCATTCTGCTGGCGGTGCTCCTGGATGTTCCAGAGCACCACGGCAGGGCTGCCCCGGAGCAGGGACAGCCTGCCCCACCTCTGCTCCACCTGCACATCCGGTGGGCCGCCTTTAAACAGACAGCCTGCCCAGGGATGAAGTGTGGCAGAGGCGTGGGTGCTGCCCATGTGAAAACACCCATTATGAAAAAAAACCAACCAAGCTCCAGCTCCCCCACAGCTTATCCACCCCCTCCCATGACTGTCCCCCAAGAGACCCCCACTCCTTCCCCCATGCTCATACCACCCTCTCACCCAGGGCCGTGGCATAACCGCCAGCTCATCCTAGGGTTGCCACCTTTTGCAATTTGACCCTGAGACTCCCATTTTGGTCTATAGGAGTCTTAGGGTCAAATTGCAAAAGGTAGCAACCCTAGCTCATTCCCTAAATACACTGGGCTCGGCAGCTGCCTCACGTCAACAGAAGCCTCCTCCCATTTGTTTCCCTAGTGCACAAGCCCTAGCATGCGTTTTGTTGCATCGACTGGCGGCTGGTGAGTTTTTCAGCAGTTCGGCCCCTGGGCTAGATTCAGCTAGAGTTTCTCCAAGCCACAACAGCAGTGAAAAAGTCTGCTGTGGAAGCAACAGCAGCACGTAAATTGGCTGCCACCCCCCTTATGTCAGTCTGGTGTTAGAGCCAGCGCTGCCCATGGTTGGCTTCGCAGGGGCAGGGACAAAGTAACCAGGAAGGGCATTGAGTCAGCGCTTCCAGTCAACGGCTCCTGCCAGCAGAGCTCTGGTGGAAAATTCACTCTGCTTCAGTCCAGAGAGGAGAATGCAAGGAGAGCCACAGTCGTGCTGCTATCCCAATCACGCCCAGACCTTCTGCACATGAGCGTGTGTGCATCCGGCGTTGGGTGTGTGTGTGTGTATTTTTTTTCCTTTTCGTTTATAAAACCTCCTTCGTTTGTTTTTGGTTTTTTTGTAAATGACCCTACTGTTTGGAGGGGGGGCAGGGGCGGTTGTTTGTTTATTTTCTTTAAAATATATTGTTTAAAATATCATACTGCTGGCGCTATTTTGGAAAAGGGTATGCATGCACATATGGTCCAGGGAGCATTTGGTGCATGCGCAGTGATTTTTTAAAATTATTATTTTTAAAATTAAAAATAAAGAAAGTTAAAATCGCTACAAATGTGCAAAATGGCCACGGGACCGTTCTGCACATGCGCGCCCTTTTCCAAAATGGCGCCGGTGCTGCCAGCGTCATTTGGGGGAAAGGGACACAAATGCGCAGAACCATTTGCACATGTGCAGTCATTTCAATTTTAAAAAAATAATTATTTAATAAATTAAATGGAGGAAAACCAAAACCAGCTGAAAGCAAAGGACAATTGTTTGCTCATTCACCCATTTTCATAACATTAGTCATGAAAACAATGGGGCTCCATTCATTTTGGTAACCAGTTAAAAAGATACAAATTGCACACCCCTTCCAGGCGTATCTTCCACACCAGGGCCTCATTAGTGTCTCTTTGCTCCCATAGATGGGGTAAGCGCCGTGCTCAGGAGTGGCTTCACAGTTGCTCCAAAGCAAATAACTCCATGCTTGATCCAGAGTAAGTTATTCCAGAGCAGTGCATTCACACTGCCCGCTGCCCTGGAGTAATAGCAGAGCACAAAAACACCAAGGAGGCCCTGGCCTTGGCAAAGTGACTTACTGTTATTTATTGTTATATATTGTAATTATATAATAATAATATTGATAATGAATAATGGTTATTGTTCTTCCTCTTATTATTAATTTATATAGTGACAGCAATCTGCCTGGTACTTTGGGCTTACGTTTTAGGGAGGTTTGCTGGTAATTAAAATCAAGAGGGGGCAGAGACCTGGGAAATGTTCCTCATAGAAGAGTGCACCCCAAAACTTGACAGACCAGGAAAAGGCTGATATTGGCTGTTTCTGGGTTGGAAATGAGAGGCAGAAAAAACTCTGGATGGTTTATTTTACTTTCATTAATGACCTTCCTGCCCCTCCTGCCGAGCTGGTAAATTAAACCACAAGAACTCTCCTCTTTCATGTTCTGCTGTAGAGAGGCTGGGTGCTCCAGTGGTTGGGTTGCTAGCTGGAGAACAGGGTCCAGTTTCCTGCTCTGACAAGCTCTCCGGTGGGAGGCGTGGCTTCTGGGGCCAGTTTGGGCACCAACAATTAGTTGTGGTTGTTTTTTTCTTTTACAAATTAAGCACTGCTTAATAATGTCCCAAGGGGGTTGCAATCTAGGAAGGACAAGGGAGAGGGACGTTCAAGAAGTTGAGACGTTGCAAGTGCAACCTTCATTACAAGGGAGTGGAGAGGAGGATCCCGGATAAAATGGGCATAAGAAGAAACATAAATGGGAAGTCTATGGTGGGGTGAGGAGGTAGAGAAAGCTTGCCAGAGATGTGGATTTGAAGGTCAGGAGAGAAGGAGCAGAACATGTGTGCTTGGGGAAGGAGTTCCAGGCACAACGGGCAGAATCAGAGAAAGGCCAAAGATGGCTAAACGTTAGATTCTGGACTGAGTGAGGGAATGGCAAAGGAAGACTGAAGTTTCCAGGTGGGAAATGAGGGTAGAAAGAGAGGAAGGAGCTGTCATTGCTGCCATTGCTGCCATTCCCTGAATCGGTGAGAGTATCCCTCAGAGCTTAGTTGGCTTTTTTGTCCCAGGGTGGTATCACTTACTGCTCTTCATACTAGCTTTACTGGCTGGTCCAAGATGTCTTCGAGGCTCTCTGGCTTTGAACAGTGGTTTTAGTCATGGAAATATCCACTGTACAAAGAGACAGTGTATTTGTGTCTATAGGCTTGGCTGTACAGCATGGGCAGAACTTGCAAAACCATGGCAAGGTGCGGCCCAGCATGTGGCATGTATGGCTGCATGACAGCAGAAGGGGGAGGGGAGCCCAGTTCTCCAGAGGGATTGGTGCTTTAATTCGTGAAAATAGAACAGCATGGAAACAACTAGATAGAACACCCTGTCTCTGTTTCTTCCCTGGTCTGTGAGAGTGAAATCACAGCCAGCCAGGACATGAAGGTTTGAGAGAACCTTGGATATGATGCTTGGATTTATACAACCATTTTTTGCAACAGTCTCACACTGTGTTGACTCATGTTCAGCTTGTGATCCACTATAACCCCCAAATCTTTCTCAGTATGCTGCTCCTTCCCTACCAGTTATCTCAGGGACGTCATGACTGTGACACTCTTCAAGAAAGGAGATGGGTCCTACTGTGGAAACAATAGAGGAATTACTTTGCTGTTTACCACAGGAAAGACCATTGTGAGAATCCTTCTAAATTGTCTCCTTTCACTCGCTGAAGAACTCCTCCCAGAAACTTAGTGTGGGTTCAGGGCATCAAGAGGTTCAATTGATATGTTCTTCACTGCTCGTCAGCTCCAGAAAAAATGTCGGGAGCAATTCAAACCTCTCTACACGGCCTTCTTTGACCTCACAAAAGTCTTTGACTCTGTCAACCAAGAGACACTGTGGAGGATCCTTCCAAAGTATGGATGTCCACCAAAATTTGTTTCTGCTCTTCGCCTGCTTCATGATGACATGCAAGTGGTGGTTCTCAGTAATGGATCTATTATTGACCCCTTTGAAGTTAAGATGGGGTGTTAAACAAGACCGTGTTATTGCACCAACACTCTTCTCGATATTTCTTACTGTGATGCTACTTCTGACCATCAACAAACTTCCAGTCAGAGTGGAGCTAAACTACCAAATGGATGGTAGACTGTTTAATGTCAGTCAACTTCAAGACAAAACCAAAACTATCTCGATATCAGTAATCGAGCTCCAGTATGCTGAGAATGCTGTTATGTGTGTCCATTTTAGAAGCCCGCCCCAGCCTTTAAATGCTCCATTTTTCCCAATAGATGATCGGGCAGGGCTGGTTGGGACAGAGGGCGAAGATAATGACACTGTCACAACCATTTTGTGACTATCCCCTGTGTCCGGCTATCCCTCCCTGACCATATGCTCATGGAACATTGCAGGCTGGGCTAGGCATATGGACGAAGAAGATTTTATCTCCTATATTAAACAGTTTCAAATTATATTTGTGCAGGAGACATGGACCAGCAACCCCTTGGAATTAGATGGGTATATGGCCTTTAATTTACCAGCCACCAACTACCGAACCAGAGGGAGGACATGTGGGGGCCTGGGATGCTTTGTGGCTCACAACCTGAATTTCAAGGATTTTGTTATTATAACTTCCCCGCAATTGGCACTGGGTTTCGTAGCTAAACTTGAGACATTAACCCTGATTGCACTTACTGTCTATATTCCCCCATGTAATGCTGGTTCATATAGAGAGTCTATGTGGAGAGCCTTGGAAACTCTAGTGGAGGATCTCCGCTATAAATATCCAGAGGGGCTATTAATTATCACGGGTGATTTCAATGCTCGATTGGGCCCCAATGACTAATCTATGGACCCTTATTGCGATATCCCCCCGGAGGCGTCGGGAGTCCTACCCAAACCCAGAAGTTCTAAAGATACCCGAGTTAATGCATCGGGGATTAGACTGGCCAATATGGTTATAAGTTATAATTTCCATATTTTAAATGGTACAGGATATAGTGACCCTGTGGGTGAATTCACTTACATGGGAACACTCGGTTCTAGCGTGGTGGATTATATACTGGTGTCCTCTGTATTCTCCCTTACATTACAGACTTCTCCATTGGGACAGCTCTGGTAGGTGACCATCTACCATTGGTGCTCAATTTGTTCTCAGTGGGACCCAATCTAGGACAAGATGTCCCTATAGGTCTGAAAGTGGCCCATTTGGCCACCCACAAGCCACTGAGATGGGACGATTCTTTCTCCTGTGCACTTATGGAGTGGACTTCCCAGCCCCCCTGCAGTAGCTTGCGGGAGAAACTTCTTCTGTCTATTGACAGCAGCGAGGCTGTATTAAGATACATCCAACTTAGTTTAGCTCTGAGCGAATATATTTGGTCCCTCAATAAGGAATCGGGTTTTTTTCATTCTTTTAAGGGCAAACCCTGGTTTGAAAAAGAATGCCAGCTGATGAGAACTAGGCTTAAGGCCATGTATGGGGAGTATAGAGTGGGCTTCTCCCCTAGGCCTTCTCCTGATTTTGCGGCTCTGAGGTTGGAATACAAAAAGCTAATTAGGACAAAGAAACGAGAACATGCGGAGATGCAGTGGGGAAACCTATTGCAGGCGGCAGAACAGAGGGATGTCAGGAGATTTTGGCAGCTCGTAAATGGTGCAAGCACAAGGGAGTTAAGTTTGACAATAGCCTCGGTCGACCCGCAAACATGGGTCAAGCATTTTCATGAGCTATTTACTATGGATGGTGGGGAGCACCAGTGGGTTCTCCCAAATGCTGCTCTGGTGGATACTTTTCTCTGGCTCCCTGTTTCGGAAAATGAGGTGGAAGTTCCTTCAAAAACCACAAAGCCCCTGGCCCTGACCTTATCTGTATTGAGTTCATTAAGCCCTATAAAGATTGGTGGATACCACTCTTGGCTGCCTTATTTACAGCCATCAATAACTCTGGCGTAATCCCAGCCCAGTGGGGCAAGGCGGTGGTCGTACCTATATTTTAAAAAGGTGGTAGAACTAATCCAGCAAATTATAGACCCATTAGCCTCCTGTGTGTGATAGGGAAAATATATGCCAAGCTTTCACTTGAAAGGCTCACAGAATGGATGCAGCAGGGGAAGGTTTTAACCTTGGAACAGGCAGGGTTCCAGAAAGGCCGATCAACCACAGAGCAATGTTTTGTGCTATACCACCTTGCTAGCAAATACAGAAGCCGAAATGGCGTATTCTATGTGGCTTTTTTGGATCTTAAGGCTGCTTTCGATTCCGTGGATAGAGGGATTCTTTGGGAGAAACTCCAGAAAATCTCTATCAATGGAAGACTGCTTAGCCTTATCTATGCATTATATGATAACACCTCGCCAGTGGTTAGGGTTGACCGTCAGGGTCATGTCACCCCTTCAATAAGCACCTCAGTTGGTGTCAGGCAGGGCTGCGTGTTGGCTCCAGCCCTCTTCAATTTCTATATTAATGAAGTAATTATGACAATGGCTGACCCCAAATTTCACCCTCCACGACTGGTTTCTAGGGCAGTTGGTTGCCTGTGTTACGCAGACAACGTTGCGCTAATATCCCAAACGCGCATAGGTTTGACCAGGCAATTGAATGCCTTCGCCACTTTCTGCAAAGCCAACAAATTAACCATCAATTATAGCAAATCCAAGGTCTTGGCCTTTACTAATAGGAAAAAACATCAGCAGTGGGTTGTAGAGGGCCACTCGCTACAGCAGGTAACAACTTTTCAATACTTAGGACTGTTATTTCACCAGAGCGGTACCCGGAGAGAGCATGTGCTAAGAGCGGTCACAGCGGCTAAGGGCCCCTCCTGCTCCATTTATGGCTTCTTTACGCGCCAAGGAAGAAGCGCATTAAAGTCAGCAGTACAGGTCCATAACAGTAAGGTCAGAGCCCAAATGCTATACGGGGCAGAGCTTTGGACCCCCTTTTCCTCACAAAGTATCAACTCGACCCAAAATAGGTTCCTCATGGGCCTGCTTGGAAACCCGAAAGGCACCCCACATGCCATTGCTAGGCTGGAACTCAGGCAAAAAAGCTGGTACCAAGCGGCCCTGGAGCAAGCGCTAAAATTCTGGTGCAAAAGCTTTTTCAACCAGTGCCTGGGCTTATTAAAGGAGGTTAGTGAGGATGCCTTTGTTAGCCCATGGGTCTCCAAAACAGAGGGGCAACTTAAGGAAATGGGACTATCTATGGATAGTCCCTGGATTGTAGATGTTTCAGGGGTAGTCCCCTTATATTTTCAGGGATTGTGTAATATACTCCCTTTGAATTAATCACCATACTATTTGGCCAGGTCCTTTTTATATGTGTTATTCTATTAGTTAATTTTTATGTACTATTTTATTATTTGACATGCATCACCCTATTACCCTTGTGTGTGTTTTCCTCTATGAGGATGTGTATTTGTTTGTTGTATATTCTAATATGCAATGGCCTTTGGCCACGCAGAATAAACTTGACTTGACTTGTGTGTCCATTTGGAAGCAGATCTTCAGGTAATCATCAATGTCTTCACCGAGGCATATAAGAAAATAGAACTGATGCTCAACATTCAGAAGACTAAGGTCCTTCACTAACAAGCTCCTAATGAGCAGTCTCCAGCCTGAGCAATTTATATCTCTGGTGAAACATATAAATTGTTACCAGAGATATATCTCTGTTATATCTCTAGTAACAATTGATATGTTAAAAACATATAAATGTTTTTACTTTAGAAAACATTGAGTATTTCTCGTATCTCGGTAGCCATCTCTCACAGAAGGCTGACTTCGACGAAGAAACACAACACCGCCTCAAATGTGCAAGTGTGGCCTTTGAACACCTGAGGAAATGGATGTTCAAAGACTGCAATATAAGACTCAAAATCAAGCTCATGGTTTATCAGGCAGTCGTGATACCCACCTTATTGTACGGAGCTGAGATGTGGACAATATACAGGAGGCATCTTAGGCGGCTGGAGAAGTACCATCAACACTTCCTGCAGAAGATCCTTCAAATTCCTAGGGAAGATAAATGCACCAACATTGGTGTCCTCTCACAAACAAATACCACGAGCATGGAAATATGATCATTCATCATTAACTTTGTTGGGTCAGTCATGTTGTTCAAATGTCCAACTCCAGACTTCCGAAGCAGGTTTTATTCTCCTAGCTCATTCAAGGCATGCATTCAAGGGGAGGGCAGAGAAAATGTTTCAAGGATGTCTTTAAGGCTAATCAGAAAGAAATGTAACATTGATGCCAATTCATGGGAGACCATCGACCAGGACCGTCCTAAATGGAGGAAGAGTCTACTCCAAGGGTCTCAGTACTTTGAAATCTCACAACAACAACAGGAGACAGAAAAGTGAGAGTGGCAATCCTTGGGGTGCTGCTGGGGATTTCCCAGTGGGAACACCCAGGATAAAATTACATGTGATGGGAGTGGGGGAGATGTCCTGCCGCCTGGGCGGCCTGGCCCATGCAGCAGTCGCAATAGACATGCTGTTGGCCATACCCGCACCACTTCCAGCAACCCACCGCCTGCCATAATGGGCAGCCATAGTGCCCAATAATGGCCGCCGTGGTGGGACAGCCATGGTGGACCCAATCCTGCTTGGGACATGGCAGGTCAAAACAAACATTCTAACCTGCTGTGGCCTGTTTTCTCCCAGTTGGGTGGACCCCAGCCCGGGATGTGACTTTGGCAGGTTGCCGTGGTCACGGTCTGGGCTAGCCGCCAACCTGATCTGGAATATCCCTCTCACCAAAGGTTGGACTCCCTCGGTGAGATGGAGGGGTGCACTCCTTGGGGAAGGGGGCACTGCTCCTCTGTGGCAGAGGGGGTAGGGGGTGTGAGGGTGGGGGGTATGGGGGTGGTCTCTTCTGATTCCAGGGTGGAGCAGCCAGAGGGGGGCCAGGGCTGGGGGGCCGCGCCGGGTGTGTGTGTGTCCTGCAGCCATTGGGGTCGTGATGGGACGGGGGAGATATGGGTCTAAACGGGGTGGTGTAAGATCAGTGAAGCGAGACAGGTGCCTGTTGTAGGTCCCGCTCACTCACCCCTTAGCAGCTGGACACTACAGGGGAATCAAGACCAGAGGACCCCTGACCCTTCACTGCTGCTGTTGAACGCGAGATCGGTGGTCAACAAAGCAACAACTATCCAAGAACTGGTCCTGGACTGTGTCGCCTATCTCGTGGGCATTACGGAAACCTGGCTGGACATTGAGTCGGGGCCTGTCTTGGCTGACCTTGTTCCAGCCGGGTATTCCGCGTAGCATCAGACACGGTCGGAGGGATGGGGTGGGAGGTGGTATAGCTATGATTTTTAGAGAGCGGTGGTCAGTTAGGAGCTATCCAGTGCAAACCATGGTAGGGATTGAGGCTCTTCACCTGCCGTTTGATTTGGTGGGGGACAGTTTTGGGGTGATGCTCATATATCGTGCACCTACTTGTATGACAGCTTCTCTACATGCTCTGACAGAGGCGGTGGTGGGAGTGGTGTTGCAGTCCCCAAAGGCATTAGTCTGGGGGGATCTCAATGTTCACGCCGACGTTGGTCTCGGGGGGGGGGGCGGCGAAGCATGCATTCATGGCCACCATGGCAACCATGGGCCTGTCCCAGATGGTCAGGGGCCCAGCACACCAGGGGGGGCATACTCTCGATCTCATGTTTTGCACCGGCCTTGAGGCGGGTGCTCTGCTATTGGTGGAGATATCAACGGTATTCTTGTCATGGTCGGATCATTATCTCTCTCAGCACATGTCTTCCCCTGGAAGGGTGTGGAACCGATTAGAATGGTTCGCCCCCGGAGGCTAATAGAACCAGAACGGTTCCGGTTGGCCCTCGGGGAGTTACCCTCTGACTTCAACGACCGTCCCATTGATGACCTCGTTGCACTATGGAACACTCTGCTGACTGAGGTCATTGATTGGACGGCTCCTAGATGTCCGCTGCCCAGGTGACAGCACCGCAGACCTCCGTGGTTTTAGGAGGAGCTGCGAGTGCTGAAGTGAGAAGAGCGGCGGTTGGAGCGACGGTGGTGTCGTTATTGTACTGAAGCTGACAGATTGCAGCATAGACTCAGTTTACGAGTGTATGCCGAGGCTATGAGGGCAGCGAAAAAAGCTTTTTTCACTGCTCTTATAGCATCTGCAAAATCACACTCAGCAGAGCTATTCTGGGTGGTGCGGGGGCTGGTCAGTCTGGCCTCCCTCCACCCTGGAGTGGAGTCTTCTACAGCATGTCATGATAGGTTTGTGAATTATTTTGTGGAGAAAATCGCTCAGATTCACTATGATTTCAATACTGCACTTATTACACTAGGAGAACCAGAGGTTATGGAAGTCACGCCTTGTCCGGTTTTATGGGATCAATTTCAGTCGGTGACACCCACTGATGGGGTCGAGACCCTTGGGGCTGTTAGAGCCACCTCTTGTGAATTAGATCCGTGCCCGTCTTGGCTAATTAAATCTTGCCGGGAGACAATGGGGCCATTGCTGGCAGGGGTGGTCAGTGCCTCCCTTCGGGAGGGAAGAGTGCCGGGCTGTCTCAACGAGGCAGTGGTGTGGCCTCTGTTCAAGAAACCATCACTTGACATTGACTCCTTTGCCAGCTATTGACCCGTCTCTAACCTTCCCTTTTTAGGAAATTTATTGAGCAGGTGGTGGCTCAGCAGTTGCAGGGGCATCTCGACCACATCCATTTTGGGATCCCTCGCAGTCGGGATTTTGTCCGGGTCATGGCACGGAGACTGCGCTTGTGGCCTTGGTGGCTGATCTGTGCTGAGAGATGGACCGGGGCCGCTAGACCCTGTTGGTCCTATTAGACCTGTCAGCTGCTTTTGATACGGTGGATCACAAGATGTTCGTGGTGCACCTGCGGGAATGTGCAGGGGTGGGCGGGACTGTTCTTGAATGGTTCCGCTCATTCCTGACAGGGAGAACCCAACGAGTGGTACTTGGGGAGTGTTTTTCATCATACCGAGACCTCACGTGTGGTGTCCCACAGGGTTCAGTGTTGTCCCCCCTCTTGTTCAACGTATACATGCAGCTTCTCGGCGAGGTGATCAGGAGGTTTGGCATACGGTGTCACCAATATGCTGATGACACTCAACTGACCCAGACCCCGCAGTCTCCGTGCTTTCTCAATATCTGACGACTGTGGGGGATTGGATGAGGGCTAATTGACTGAGGATGAATGCCGACAAGATGGAGGTGATGCTGGTGGGAAAGGCAATGGAGTTAATGGCCCACATCATTGGTTTGGTCTGTCCTCTGTTGGTACCACAGGTATGGAGTCTGGGGGATACTCCTTGATGCACAGGTCCGCCTGGATGTCAAGGTGGAGGCTGTGGTGAGGGGTGCCTTTCGCCAATTACATCTGGTATGTCAGCTTAGGCCGTACATGTCAGACTCTGACCTGGCCACCATCATTCATGCTTTCATCACCTCTACACTAGACTATGGTAACGCACTCTACGTGGGGCTACCCATGGTGATGGCCCAGAAGCTGCAACTGGTGCAGAATGTGGCGGCCCATCTCCTGGTGGGACTGGGCCGCTGGGAGCACATTACACCAGTGCTCCGCTCTCTGCACTGGCTGCCGATAGTCTTCCGAGCCTGATTCCAGGTGTTGGTTTTAACCTAGAAAGCCCTAAACGGTCTTGGCCCTGCCTATCTGCGAGACCACCTCACCCCCCAGGTACTGGACCGGCCCCTGCGGTCATTGAGGGATGCCCTCCTTATGGTCCCCCGAGTCTTCTGGGGGGCCACGCAGGGGAGGGCATTCTCGGTGGCCACGCTGAGGTTGTGGAACTCCCTTCCAGTGGGGGTGCATCTGGCCCCAGACCTCCCCTCCTTTCATAAAAGCTGCAAAACCTGGCTGTTCCGCCAGGCGTTTGGCGGGGGAGATGGGTAGGGGGTGGGGGGGAGGAGAGGAATGAGGGTGTAGGGGTGTGTTTTATAGTTTTATTATTTTTTGTTGTTACACTGTTGTGAGCCGGCCCGAGCTGCCTGTGGCAGGAGGGGCGGGATACTAAATTAATTTAAATAAATAAACAAATAAATAAATATCTCAGGATCAACATCTGGCGGCCATCCACCTCCTATGACAGCGGCCCACAGGACAAAGCAGGCCACAGAGGGCCTAAGTGGGTCACTGTCATGTCTGGTTTTATCCACGGTCTCAAGTGAGGGGTGCTAGCTGTCTTTCTTTGGCATTCCTGCCTGCTGATCCACCCATGTAGTTGCAATGGCTTGAGAGTGCAGCTCTTCCAGGGTGGTGCCTGGCTGACAGCTGCAGCCAGTGCATTTTGCCAATAACTCAGTAATAGGGAGAAGATCCTTTGATTCACCTAAAACCTAAGTACTGGGGCAGACCATGCAGGCAATGTTAAAGAAAAATCCCCTAATGCTTGCAGTCTTGGTTCCATGCTTGAAGATGGAGGCTGAGATTCTGTGCTCCTCTGTAGCTCCTTGGGACCACTGCAAAGTACCCTCAAGATGGCCTCCTTGGCCCCAGAAGGGATACTTCAGCATAAAATCTACGCAAACTGTATCAGTGTGAGAATGGGGGAGTGCTAGGTAGGGGTGTGCATGTCATTTTCGTTATTACAATAACGATAATGAAAATTGTCATTTTCATTATCTTTATTGCAATAACGAAAACGACAAATAATAATGAAAAAAGAAATGAAAACAACGTCTTGTTTTTGAAATAAAGGGAAAAAACTGGAAAACATATTTCTGGCTATAACCTTTTTGTTTCTCATTCAATTCTGATGAAACTTGGGGAGCGTGTACCCCCAATGGAGGGCACTTTGTGTATCAAATGTCGAAAGGATTAGATAAAGGGAACCGATTTTAGAAGCAATGGAATGTTGTGCTTTTAAGGAAAGCTCCATACACATTCATGGCTACAACTTCTTTATCTTGCACCCAATTTGCATGAAACCTGTGAATATTATGTCACTCCACAAGCTTCACATATTTCCAGGTGTAACATTTATATATTCCATCCTGTCTATGTCTACAAGATATTTGTCAGGAATGTATCACATTACCTTCCCTGTCATTTCTGCCAAACTGCAGGACAATCTGATAAAGGGACCCAACTTTATAAGCAATTGATATTGTCCCTGTGAAGACCATTATTCAGATAAATAGAAGCACATGCAGTGCCAGTCAGAAGCAGGCACCTGGCATGGCAGGGGGAGAGAGACAGTAGGAGGGAGGATGTGGAGCAACCCCAAAGACTGACAGATACATTCACTGGCCAAACACATTACTGCATGATTCTAGTTTTACAGGACCAATTGGTACAGTGGCATAGCTACCGTGGCGCAGGGGGGGGGCTCAGTTGCGCCCATGCCCGTGCCTTGGGGGCCCACAGCCGGCCGGAGTATCACGGCCCCGCGGCGAGGGGGCCCACCCACCACCACCACCGTGCGGAATCGGGACAGTGCACCCAGGACCGCCCTGGGAGCAGCATCTTCACCCCGTGCGGCGGCAGGGGGCCCCCCACGCCGGGGGGTGGCATGATACCTCAGGCCAACCCTCCCTGCCACACGCCACCCTTGCAGTAAGGAAACTTTTTTTCCCCTTTTACATTGCCCGCACTGCATCCTGGCCCCCGGGGAGGGAAGGCAGTGCAGCGCTGCAGCTCTCCTTCTCTCCCTCCCTGGCGGGGCTAGGACGCGGCACGGGCAATTAAAAAAAAACACAACTGCCCGCAGACTCTCCGCGGAGGCATTGCTCCAGGGACTCGCGCTGCCTCCCTGTGCACCCGCAAACCCAGTCCCTGCCTACTCTGCAGGGACTGGGTTTGCGGGCACAGGGAGGCAGTACGCGAGTCCCTGGAGGAGCAGTGCTGCTGCCGTGCAACAATGGGGACCCCCGGGCCCAGTCTCAGGTTAGTGGCGTGTGCCCCCCTGCCTGCCCCCGTGCCCCCTTCCCTCCTGCCCCCCCAGCTTGCAGTGTGCCCCATCCCCCTTCCCTTCTGTCCCACCCTCAGCCTGCCCCATCCCCCTT
>QEPC01014394.1:372045-393986 GCA_003113815.1 Sphenodon punctatus | reverse complement strand
TAGTATAATCCTGCCAAGAATAGAAAACCAAGGTGTGCCGTTCCAATAAAGTTTTGTTTTGTACCACATTGGAGTGGTGTTTTATGACGATCTCGATCCCAATAATTTATTAGTAACACTAGTAGCCCTTAAGGTTGGGTCGGATTGAAGAGCCTGCTGTCCTACAACCTTCCTCTCCAACTCACTGACTGAACCGGCCACAGGCTTTTCACATCCCGGCTGGCTTGGCCATGCCCAACTGAGGTGAGCCTCTGAAGTTCAGAACTGGCTTCTTAAAGGGCCAGTACCCCTTATGAGCCTCCCCTCTGCCACAGTAACCTACCCAATATCTCGCTGACTCGTCTGGTCCTCCTGAAGATATTGGTAGCTTCAGCCAGATGAGTAAAACACATCACTGAATGAAGGACAGCAGTAGGAATCATTAATGTGACCTGTATTATTAAGTATTTTGCACTAGCAATGTACCTGGCACGGAACAATCATTAATCAGACAGGTCCCTGCCCCTGTACGCTGGATACTATGGAAGGGGAAATAGTGAACTGGGACGGGACAGGGTGATTAAAAGCCTCCACCAAGCAGAGGTGGATGCTGGTAGACACTGACCATCTGCCCAGTCCCATCCTGCGGATTGCAGCCCAGGCAATGGAGGCGCGCTCACACTCTTCCTGCATGGTTGGCTGTGTAGTGGGGAACAAGGTGCTGCACACTGCCTGCGCTGCCTGCCCCAGGATGAGACTTGCAATGCAGGTGGGGGAGCAGAGGGGGCATGCTGCTTTCCACTGAACAGCTGAGTCCAAGGGGTCTTGGTTCAATCTTCTGGATCCTTTGGTGCCATGCCCAGAAAAGCCATTGGCCACCTGACCAATGGGAAGGCTGGGCCTGTAATTTTTTATCCTGATCCCTAATTCCTTTCAGCCCCTCACCCCATCCCTTTTTTTGTTTTCTAAACATGATGGAATGTGTTGACTTGTAACCTCTCAGGCCTCTCCTACCCCACATATAGGTAAGGACACTGGGAGAGGAGAATAAACCAAAGCAGAAAGGGTTCCACAATGAGCTAATATTTCAGTCTTGCCACTGAGACACTTGCAGCCAGTGGGAATGAATCAATAACAAAGTGGGTGCCAGCTCAGATGACTTCTTGTAAGTGCAGCCGTCTTTGCTGCATAGTTCATCACGCTAAGTCCAGAAGCAAATTTGCTAAGCATTTGTCAACAGTTGGAAATAGCACATGGATTTCTCGTCCCTTTCTGCCTGGAGAGACATCTCTTGCTGGATGACACATGCTGACTTCCCTTCCCCAATCAGCTGATGATCCTGCAGATAGAAAGGCTTCAACTCCTCTTGAGCAGGCAAACCCCTTCCTAAGTCACAGCACAGGCTAGTCTGATCCATCTCGAGGGGAGGCTAGATGACTGCTGCTACAGGGGTGCCCTCCGTCACAATCACGTAACAGCCAGAGAAGAGGGGTCATCCACCTTGCCTGCTGCCGCGATCATGTTCAACCCCTCCTCTTTTCCCTCCGGTCAGCCACTGGCTCCCTCTCCCCCTTTACAGCCAACACAAACCCCTTGTCCTCACTTTCAAGGACCTTCATGGCCTTTCTCCTTCCTATTTTTTGAACCTCACTTCCTACTATGGTTCCTTCCATGTAGGAACTTAGCTCCCCCTCTGCCAGCAACCGCACCGTCCAGAATCTCCTGCCTCATAAACCGCCTTCACCTCTTCTCCTGCGCTTCCTCGTATGTCTGGAACTCCCTCCCCAAACACATATACTCTGTGCCTTCCCAACCATCAAATCCCTCCTAAAACCCCAACCTCTTCCACTGGGCTTTCCCTAGCTCTCACCCCCATACACAGCTCATTTACACTTCCCCTTGTCTCATCCTCCAGTGTCCCCTCCTCCCCTTATAACTAAGCTAATTCACCTTCATTTTCTCAGCTGCTTGAATGTATTTATCCCCATCTCTCTTTCCCTATATATCCCTCCCCCTTGTATTCCCTCCCTTGTCCATCCTTGGTTGCAAGTCCCTTGGAGCGGGGGCCCATCTCTAACCATGCCTGTTCCGTACCAGATATATTGCTGATGTTAGATTAATAATACATCAGTGGGCTTGGAGTCTGGGTGTTGCAAATGTAACACACTAGCCAAGTGAATTTTATGTCTCAATCTATCGACCAGTGCATGGGAAGATAATAGACTACTACTGCTGTCGTCTGAAGGAAGTACCCCTTCATTGCGAAGCTCAGATTCATTCCCTGCTTGTTGACCCATGAAGGAGTAAGTAGAGACACAGGGCAAATCGTCTGCCTGATGCCCAGCAGCCACTCTCTTATTGGGGGCTGGTTCAAGATTTTAGTTCTGTCCTGATCACGATGGGGTGGCTGACACTTATATATTGTGCTCAGTGCTAGAATTCCCTGTTCTTGATCCTCTGCAACTAGCAACCCTCCTTCCCAGGGCCATGGTATCAGGGCCGGCCTTATCACAGGGTGGTTAGGGGCAGCCGTCCTGGGCCCCGCCCCTTGGGGGGGCCCCCTGCATTGGACCAGTTTTTTTGGGGGGGGGCTGTTTTGTTTTTTGGTGGGGGCAGCAGCCCGGTGGGGCTGCTGCGACACAGGGGCCCGCCTGCCGCCTTGTGGCCTTGGCCTGGTTTTTTTTTGAGGGGGGGTATGGCATGCAATGGCGCCACATGCCTGTCCGTCAGACCGTCGCAGCACAGCGCGGCCACAGGACCCCACTGCCACCCACCCATGCTGCCTGGTCCTCCTCCCTCCTGGCCTCCAGGGCCCACATGACCTGGCCCAAGCCATTCGCCGTGCTGCTCAGCCACTGGCTCCTCCTCCCTCACATTCCCCCCTCCCCTCCCTCACAGGAAATTGCTTTATGCAACTTCCTGGCGGGCTGGCAGGCGGGAACACGTTGCTGGACGGAGGGCGCATGCAGAGCAGCAGTTTGTGTGGCGGCGGAGGTGGCGGATCCAGACCGGAGGTGGGAGCAGCAGTGGTGGAGTCAGCAGTAGCGTGGGACCCGGTCAGAGGAGGCAGGTGGCAGACTCGACGGTGGCATGGGAGTTGGGACCGGAGTGGAGGCAGTCAGGCGGGAGCAGCATGCACAGTGGAACAGGCGAGAGATCCGGGAGCGGCGGCTGATTCGGGACCCAGCATGGGGCCCAGGCCAGCGGCGGCGGAGTCATAATTGGTGTGGTGGTGGCAGCGGTGGATGAGGTAAGTGCCCTGCCCCTTCTGAAAAACGGATGGGCAGAGCAGAGGGGAGTGCCTCCTCCGCCTGTCCCTGAGCCCAGGCCTGGGTAGCGCCCCCAGACCGAGCTGGGGAGTGCCCTCTGAGTCGGGGAATACCCCTAGGCCCGCTGGTGGCTTTGCCGGCAGTGACGGAAGGGAGCCCCACATTTCTCTCCCGCCCTGGGCCTCGCAATCCCTAAGGCCGGCCCTGCACGTTATCCTAGACAGAAACATCTGTCCTAAACTTTAGGTGTTTTTAAATGAGCAAGGCTTGGTGGCGGCGGCGTCTGTGGCCACTGAGTGGCACAGCTGCGGTGTAATCACTCAGGTGGAGTGCAGTCCTAATAGGCAGTTCCCAGCATGGCTACCTCAGCCACCGCCTTGCACTCCCTCTGCTATGGACCATGGGGGACGGGGAAGTGCCCAGGCTGGTCTTTGAAATGGACATGTCCTGGGCATGAGCACTGGGGAACCGGACTCCCCAGTGCTCGCGGCCAGTTCCTGTGACTTGCAAAGGACATGTCCCCCGTCCACAGTGCCTCTGAGCAGTGGGTCGGTCTGCTGCTTTGAGTGGCTGCCCCGGGCCGGGGATGCGTGAGTGCCTATTGCTCACACTTTGTTGGTTTGTCTTGCACGGCACACTCCAGATTTCTCGGCTGTGTTCTGCGAGTGGTCATGAGTGGGTTCTGCGTGGCTCACGAGAGCATGCATCCCCCCACACCACCTTCAGATGGGCGGCTGGATGTGTGGCTTCTGGGTGGCCATGTGTGGTAGCATCTTGTGTAAAAACGGCCTATGGGTAAAAACAAACATGGACACACGCAATGGCGGCAACCCAGCCCGGGTCAGGAAGCTGGTGTGGTCATGGTCCTGACCGGGTTGGGCTGTGGTACAAATGTTCATACAACCGGGACCCACGGGATGGGAGGGAGATGCACAAACGTGTGGCTGCCCATCCCCACGCTGCGCCCAGTGCCCTGCCCCCCCACCATGACAGACCCAGTCTGGGCCAGTGGGAACAGAACACGCCCTGGCCCACTTTGCCCTGATCAGGTTGGTGGTAGCCTGGTCTATGACTTCGGCCATTTGCTGAGGCGAGAGCCCAGGCCAACACCCCCGGGATCAGTCTGGGCGAACATCTGGTGGCCCAATAACAAACGTGACAGTGGCCCATGAGCCAAAGCATTGCAGAGCGGATGACCATCGAGTTTGTTTTTGCTCTACTGTCTTTAATGAAATGGTGAAAGGGACTAATCCAAAGTGGGCTGATGCCAATGGGTGTCTTTCCATCCACTTCCATGGGATTTGGATCAGGTCCTACCCTACAAAAACAGATTATTGGGGGTGTCTCCCCATTACAATGCTAGATCATCCAAGCTCCTCCCCTAGTTCCTGACCCTTGCAGACCCAATGTCCTGTTTTCACTGCCTGGCTGTGTTGATCTCTCAGCACCTCACCAACACCACTGCTCCCTCATAAGTACAGTTTGTTCCTCTCAATTTAAACCCATAGGAGGGCAGTAGCCAATCAGGTGAGCAAGCCAGGCTGGGTATCTTCAATCAATTTCCCTAGCAGGCTTTGGTCTCTGTGAGGAGTCAGCCTCTACATCACTCCCTTCTCTTTCCTCTGCAATGACCTGGAGCTCCAGCTCTGCAAGGCTGCAATCAGCCAGGCATAATGCAATGCAGGGCAGCCCTGCATAATTTGGTTCTCTTCCAGGGACATATATATTTACTAATGGACTAGAGAGTGTGTCAGCAGTTGGTTCCAGTCTTAGCTGCACTTTTTCTACATCGCAGAATCACAAAGTCTCTCGGTCTCTTCAGCTGGGCTGGAACTGATTCTACACTGAGAAAGAATCCTGAGAAAAGACAGGGATTTCATCTTGCCTTATGCTCTATCAAGCTAACCTACCAAGATGTGTGACTGCTTTCATCTAGTTCTTCCTAATTGGCCTGGATCTCCAGCCAGTGGTGGGCTTACTTTTTCTATATACTACTTTACTGTATGCTGCTTTTGCTTTGCTGTACTTTGCTAGCTTGCAAATCCTCCCTTCCTTTGAAGCAAACCCTGCAGCTTCTAGGGTGTGGCTTTTTCTGATGCTGCAGGAATCTGATAAGGAGTTAAGAGTGAAGCATTGGAGTTAGCCAGGGTAAACTTCCCTCAATGCCTGCTTTATTCTCAAGCCAAGTTTAAAGAGCTCTCTTACATAGTGTCTAATTAAGTGAAATGCTTTCTAAATTAGCTATGTTCAGATTGCATGCCTTGAAATCAAATGTTTGCCCTTCCTTCCTGCCTTCCTTCCTTGTAGCAATGAGAAAGTAAACACTACAGCACTGCATGATTGAAAAAAACCTGGTTTTATGCTGCAGCAAAAATCCATGTTTAAACGTCAAACTTCCCCATGTCTCAAGATGGCTCTAATGAACAACAGGGCACCCCAAAGAGTTTTTCTTTCTGCCGCCTAGTACAAAGCAGACTATGGAGCAACCAGGTGTTGTTTTTTTGTTTTGGTTTTTTTTAAAAGAAAAACTGTACAGAGTTACATGCAAAATATCCCTGAAATGGGACAGCAGGAATTGGATGGTTTTATTGAAAAGCCAAGCTTTAAAAATGTCTAATAACTTGAATCATATTATTATCGGGTAGTGGGATAATATTGGAAATCTATCCCCTACTGAATGAACAGCTGAGATCAGCAAAAGTAAACCACTAGTAAACTTAAGGGTTGTATCTATCTCCACAGCAGTAGCTGAAATTCCTGTACTACTTTCTTTTTCCTAAAGTATTGATTTACCTTATACTGCATTGAATTATTGTGTAGTCATTCTGGCAGGCAGTCATATCTAACATAAAGCCCATGGACTGTAAACAATAGGCAAGAGTGGGTTTAAAATATGTATGAATATTATGCTTTTTGTTTTATATTTCTCAGAAGATTCTGTTTTCCAAAGCCCTATAATTTATGGGCTAACTTGGGATCCCTTTATTAATATAAAGTAGATTTACTCCTTGAGTAGTCATGTTTCGACTACTTGTGGAGTAATGGATTGTTTACATGAGTACAAGAATTGGTTTGGTTCTTTATTAATCCCATGATGTTTTGATTAGATTACTGAAACAATAATAGGTTTCAGCTTCTATTTTAGAATGTCACACAAGCACTAATTTAGTTTGGTTCAATTAAAATACAGCTTGCTTATGTTCCTTTGCTCACATACCAGGAAATGCTGAGAAAGGAAGATTGGTCTTTGTAGATGTTTCATTTAACTGTGCTAACAAACAGTATCTCCCTGTGGTGGGAATCAATCATTCACTTATATATCATGTCAATGTTCAAAGTGCTTTACAATCCTTAGCTAGTTCACCCTCACAACAGCCCTGTGAGGTAGATCATTATTATTCCCATTTTACAGATGGGGAACTGAGGTTGAGAGAGAGAGAGCAACTTGCCCAAGGCCACCCAGTGAGTTCATGACTAAGATAAGATTGGAATGCTGATGCCCAGTGTCCAAGTCCTTAGCCACTAGCCTACACTGCCTCATTTAACAGAAAACATGGTTATCGTGTTAATTACTGTTTCCCAACCTCACAACAATCGTGATTGAGGAAGCTGCGGCCAGTGCTTAATTTCTAAAAGAAAAAAAGAGGTGCAGGGCTCAAGCGTATCCTGGAAGTCCTGCCCCTCCTTCATCCCAGATGCAGGGGGCTATTCAGAGGAGCCAGTGGAGGTCCTGTGCCAGGCCTCAGCAACATCAACCAAAACACTCCCCGACAGTCAGCTTATGAGAGACAGTAGCAGCCCCACCCCCTCCTTGCCCACCTCCAGCAGTCCCATCCTCAGCCAGGGGAGGGGAGAGGCTAAGGCTGATGCTTCTTGGGGTGGAGGCGGAGAAGGCTGCTGTTGCCCCAATCCGGTGTTTGGTACTAGGGGTGTTTTGCCACCAAACAGCTGGTGGGAGGCAGCAGTATCCACCAGTCCCAGCCTCCATCAAACTCTATCCAGCCCCAGGTAGGGTCTCGGAGAGTGGCAGCAATGACAGGATCTGAACAGAGATGTCAAGGCTGAGCCCTGGCATGAAAAGAGATTTCCTGGCACAAATTAAGCCCTGAATCTGGGTCCTGCTCAATACAGACACACAGGACCATCTCTTCACCTCTGGTAACTTCACAGCCATTTCTTTAATGGGCCCTTGGAGCAGGGCCGGCCTTGCCCAGGGCAGGGAAAGAAGGTGGGGCTCTAATGTCCGGCGGCAAAGCCGCCGCCGGCTACCACACCTAGCGGCGCTCCCCGGCTCGGGGGCGGCGTGTTCGGGCCCGTGCTCGGGGATGGGCGGAGGGGCACTCCCCTCCGCCCGTACTCAAGCCCAAGTGGCCATTCGGAACACCAACCTAATCCGCTGTCGCCACTCTCGTCGGTCGCCGTTCTCGTTCCCGCTGCCGCTGCTGCCAACCCCAGCCTGAGGCCGGAGGCAACCTGGGACCCAGCCAGCAGTGGAGGGGGCCAGCGGCGTGAGGTAGAGGCGGGGCCTCTGCTTTTCCCTCACATCCGCCAGAAGTGAGGGAGAAGCAGGCAGAGACCCCGCCTCTCCCTCACGTCATGACGCTGGCCGGCCGGGCCCCTTCCGCTGCCTGGCTCAGTCTGTTAGTTTCAGCCAGCGGAAATGAGGAAGAGGCGGGGCCTCTGCCTCTCTCTCTCTCTCCTTCATTTTCCCTGGCTGAGAGTGACAGGGAGCAGAGGCGAGGGGCACGGAGTGTGGGAGAGGCGGGGCCTCTGCCTCACTCCCGCTGGCCCCCTCCGCTGCCTGTCAGGCGTGACAGTCTCGTCGGAGAGGAGTCGGCCGACTCCCGAAGGCCCTGCGCTCGGGGTTCCAGCTCCAGGCTGGGAAATGGGAACCCCGAGTGCAGGGCCCCCCCAGGAGTGGCGCCCTGGGTGGCCGCCCCTAACCGCCCCGCGGTAAGGCCAGCCCTGCCTTGGAGAGCAACAAAACTATTTGTCTTACCCATCTGAGCTATACAGACAGCTGCTTTTGGTGTTTCGTTTGATATCCAGAACGATGGAAGGATTCCGTGTCTTTGTGTGTCTCTGATGCTTGTATCTAATTGGTTTAGTTCTCTTAGTATGGGCGAAAAAACAGGAGACGCAAGGGGCACCCCTCACTCTGAATTTGGGGCACAGAAGATAGTCTCCCCCCCCCTTTAATTTCAGCCCCCCTATGGGTGCAGGAATTGCTACCATTACAGGACTCATGGGAGGGAACTACCTTCTGCATCACTCTGCTCCCCGCTGACACTGAATTTGCTGGCATCTGGATGACTGGGCAGAACAGACACCATTTGGGGGATCCAAGGGAGGGACTTTGGAAGTTAAAGGGAAAGCATTGCCTCCCTCTTCATCTGGACTGTTGTTATTCCACTGTTTCTCAGTCCAGATAGCTGAAGCCATTTTTTTTTAAAAAAATTTGCTTCAGCCAGGATGTGCATTTGGGCGAGCTTGCTGGATAAAGGAAGGGGGGAGATAAGTGGGATGATGGGGTTGGAAACAGGGTGTGGGGAACCCCCATAGCAAGCCTGTGACACGCCAACGGGTACCAGTGACTCGTGATTTCCTCTGAAATTCTGTATGCTTGTTACAAACAGGTAATAAGTTGCGCCCTGCAGCTCCCTGCTACTAACCTTGTCTCCTGCACGTAGCTTTATGATGTCTTTGGCTGATTCATCACTGTTGGGAAGAAGAAGCTAAATAATGTTTTGCATTTTTCCTCTCTCACAAACAAAAGCGTTAGGCTGATCCCGGTGGAGGCTGGAGAGCCACGATAGGCTCACTTGGAGTATTCTCCTGCACACTATTTTGCCAGTTTTGGAGGGAAACCAGGGCTGTGTCTTTTAGTTTATGGCAAAGGAGGGCAGAATGCTGTTACAGCAAAATGCCAACATCCCCATTGACCCATCACTCACTGGGTGTTTTTACACACACATTTCTCCTGCATGTTTGCTGTTACATCCTGAACTTTTTGTGTGTCCAAATCACTCACCCCGATCTTAAACATCTGGCTCTTTGAACTTCTGCATAGAACTTCTCCCAGAACCTTTGTGTGTAAAAAGTTCTCCTGGTAAACTGCTTTGCTCCAGGCAGCTGTGGTCACTTGGTTTCCATGGCAGCCCCTCACGTCTACAACTGTGGCTACTTTAGGCTGCCTCAGGGCAGTGTTTGTGTGAAGAATGCATCCAGGAACTGCCTCAGGGCAGTGTGTGTGTGTGAAGAATGCATCTGGAATTTACTTGTGGACTTGTAAACCCAGAAGACTGAATGACCAGCACTTTAAGGTGTGTGTAAAAATGCCCAATAAGGGACACAAATTCCGATTGGCTGCATTGGACTTTGGATCAGGCCCTCAGTTCTGTAAAGCACTGAATCCCTCTGATTTTCAATGGCAAAACTAGCATGACCTAGAACTGCAGGACTGGAAGGTACCTCAGAGGTCATCTAGTCCAACCCCCTGCTCTGAGGCAGGATATCCTCTGCCTGCAGCATCCCAGACTGATGCTTGTTTAGATGGATTTGGAAAACATCCAAGGAAGTAGATTCCACAGGCAACTTATTTCATCACCCAACAGCTCTCTCAGGGTGATTTCAGACGAGACGGGACGGCATTCGCCCCGTCCCGGAATCACCCAAATGATTCCCCGCCGGGATCACTCCGGCACGTCCAACAGACATGCCGGCTGATCCCGGCGGGGAAACGGGGAGGGGGCGGGGCTGCGCGGTGCAACGTGCAGCCGCTCGACCCCGCCCCCCACGCTCCCCCGCCGCCCGCCCTCTGGGGAGATGGGCGGGCGCCACGGCCAATGCGGCTGCAGTGCCCGCCTGATCTGACCATGGCCCAGAATCCCGCTAGGGATTCCGGGCCATGGTTCCCAGCCAGACGTTACTTTCTGTTGGTTCCTGCCGGGGATCTCTTTGACCACGCTTGCGGCGCTTGTCCGGCGGGGAGCCCCGGAAGCCTGGTTGAAATTGACCCCAGGTGGGAATCAACCGTGGTGAACATTTGGCGGCCGCCTAACAGACGTTCAGGACGCTTTGGCCCCATGTGGGTATTGACCGTGGTTCACTGTGATCTCGTCACATCTGAAAATACCCTCAGTGAAGAATATTTGCCTAATGTCTAAGCAGCGTTTTCATTACTGCAATTTAAGCCCATTCCCTCTTGTTCTGTCTTTCATGACCTTTCAGCTCCTGGACAAAGGAGAAATGGAGTTCTATATAAAATAGAACATCCCATTGTCTAACTTTGACATTAGGCTTGAAGAAAAATATTTTAAAAGCAAACAAACAAACAAAAAAAGCAATCCTAAAAAATTGAAGGAATTACACACAACAACTTCTCACATGAGCCAGATTCAAACCGTTAGCCTTCATGTCTTCATTTTAAAGCTCTTTCACACCTGCTCCCCCCAAATGAGCACTGATTTGCACACAATCCTCTCTCATAAAGCTATTCTCACATGCCACACTTCTGTGTGGATTCTCTGATAGATGAAACTCTGTGTGGATTCTCTCCATAGTTCAGTGCTAGGCAGCCTAATACTGAAGCTGGACTGAATTTTCTTTTGCTGTTGTTTTAAAAAGAACTTTAACCTGGGGGGAAAAACCACAACATTCATGCATTGCAAGGCCCAGGTTTGAACCCCTGATCTACCAGTCACCACCTGGTTCTATTACCAGAACAGGGTCGCCCTTACCACAAGGTGACCTGGGGTGACTGCCCTGGGCCTTGCCATTTTCTCTATTCTGGGGGCCCCACAGTGGCCCCTGTTTTCACTAGGGTAGGGCCCCTGCTCCCTGCCAACAGGGTCCCAAGCATGATCCTCTCTCTAGGGCCTCATGAAGGGTGCTCCTGAGGGGATGGGACCCCCATGGCCCCGCATTTTCTCTTTGCCCTAGACCAGAGGCAGGGAACCTCAGGCGCAGGGGCCAAATGCGGCCCTTGGCAAGTTTTTATGTGGCCCCTTTCCACTGTCAGGATCTGGACCCTGGATCCATTCTCTACCCCCAAACACTGAAAAACGGAGCTCATGATAATGGAGCAGAGAGGAGGGCATACACACAAGGGTAGGGGACAGATCCATGACACAGATCAATGATCTGGGCCCTCCTTTTCATGAATAAATCTGTTAAGCACCCCCACCCCCAACCTCTATGTGGCCCTTGGAGCTCGTACTAATGTGGCCCCAGCACAGAAAAGGTTCCCCACCTCTACCCTAGACCCTGCAAACTCTAAGGCTGGCCCTGTACCAGAGAGGAGGAAATATTAGCTTCTGCTTTTTATTCAGCTACTTGAAGAACTGTGCATGTTGCCTGATGAGCTCGATTGCTGTTTTTAATGCTACATAACAACAGTATAGTTGGGTAACTAGGTTTTGCAACTGTCATGCCAGAAGCCCTGGGTTCTAGTCTTCTTTCTACCCTTGTGTCTCCTCTCTGTTGCCATCTTTTAGAAAACCGAAGATAGTCCTCCCTGTAAAACAAAACTGCTGAAAAGTGCTACAAAAATTGGGCGACAGTGTTAATGTAGCTAATGTCCGGCAAAATCTGGGACATTCCACAAAAGTCAGACACTTGAGTGGTTTGCCTTTGAAATGCCATGGGAGTTGAGCGCTTTAGTGACATTTTTGCTTTAAAAAACCTACCCCCTTTGGGGTTACTTGAAGCGTGACTTTAAGCCCACTGCAGGTCAGTGTATTTCAGAAATGTAACTTTGGCTGAAACTTGGTGGAGGATGCTGGGGGAATGGCAGGAGGGGGCGGAGTTGAGCCTCCTCAACTTGCCATGTCCCCGATGAGCACAGCAGCTGCAATTCTGGGCGACAATGGCCGCTCCCCTTCAGACTTCACAGTCTGACTGCTGCACAGAAGAGTAAAGCCCTTACCTCACATCCCAAGGAGCAGCCCGTGACTGTGGAGGAGGGGGCAAAGACATCCCGCCATTTGGGCTGCTAAAAATGTAATGATGAGGGATGGGCCTATCGCTGTCCCCTCCCCCCCAGCCTCTTTTTTTTTAGGGGGGGAGTCCTCCATGACCCTCACTATGATTATCTCTAAGATCCATTTATTTGGGTATCCTGTTCCAGTTAATTTATTTTATTTCAGTTCACTTATTTTGGGGACTTGGTTCTGGCTGCTGTGCATGTCCAACAGCACTAATGCTACCAAAGCAAAATACCAAAATAAGCAAAACAAAATAGCTGAATCAGAATATCCCAAATGGGTATCTGACAAAATGCAATGGAATCACAGTTATCTGCTCCGTCAGTTTCGATTTGGCTAGCACACATTTGTACAAACATTTGCTTTACCATTGCCCTGTGTGAGGGTGGCCAACACCTTGGTATAAGAACATAAGAAGTGCCATACTGGGTCAGACCAATGATCCATCTAGCCCAGCATCCTGTCTCCGACAGTGGCCAGTCACGGTGGCTTGGGAGAAGCACCCAACAGGCCCAGCATACATGGTGATTGGTGATGTCAGCTGAAACTATGACAGTGACGGAGGGTGAGATCTCATACCAGGTGTAAAGAAAACCGCAACAGTATTTGTCAAACAAAAACATCAGCCTTTCCCCTTAAGCAGCGAGAGAGGGAGAATGTTGGCCACTGGAATTGGCACTGGTGCGAAAAACAGCCCTTCCCAAATTGACGTGAATTTTTGTCCGTTTGGGAGCCTTGCTGAATGTTCGCGCTGGTTTTTTGCATCAAGCCGCCCCGAGCTGTTTTAGGAGGGGCCGGGTAAAAATCTAATAAATAAATATAAATAAAGATTCTTTTTGTCCTTTCAGTATTTCCATTGCAGAATTTCCAACAATTTGGGCATTTCCCCTCCACCCCACTCCCTTTTGCAGCACTTTTGTCAGTTTTGGTGTCACTACTGAATGGAAACCTGAGTGAACGGTCTGTTTTAAATTAAAACTGAATTTGCTGCAAATCATCATTTTGGCTCTAATTGGAACAAGTCGCACAGGCTGGATCTGGTCTCCAGGCCACCAGGAAAAGTGGCATCAAATCCCACACTTCTGGTTCCTGCAGCAAGATCCTGAAAACACACCCATGTTCAGATTTAAGGTGACACCAAAACAATTATCCTGCTAAACAGAAACTGTGAGGGAATCTGATTTATTTTGGCATCCAATAGGATGACCTATGCCAGATCAGCCAGACTGGTTTTAATAAATTCCCTCTCTGTGTGGTTTCTTTTCACCCTCCTCCTACTGCATCTCTCCAGTTTTTCAGCTCAGGATTTGACATGTGTTTTTCCATGGGTTGCACACTGGCCTCTATGCAAATGGGTACCATATATTAGTGCCATGTGGATAAGAAACCTCAAGACCGTAGAGGCTTGCAATCAACAATGCAATTTCTGTCCGTCCTCGGCATTATGGAGTAAACAGCATGCCTGTTTTGTACTTAATTGGGGAAAACAGGGATGGAATGTGCTACTTAGTGGAATAATACGTTGCCTTTGCCAGAGTTGCTGATTCATCAGGGAAATGGGCATGGCTTAGGAAGGATCCCAAGCTGCCTGAGAAATTAGATTTTCCTTTGTACCTCACTTTACTTCAAGAAAGTTGAAGGAAATTCCTGGAGAGTCCAGGATCAGATGCTGCGAAAAGCTTCTCCCTGGACCACTGCTCCACGAGGCAATGATGAGAAGAGGAAGGACTGTAGCTGACCAGTTTCTGTTCACCTGCTCTCTCTGGAAGGGGGTGCTGCCCTTGAAAGGGTTGCTGTTGTTGTGCAAAAGGTCGAAGAATTTAGGCCAAGGGGCAGGGTTCGCCCTTCAGGCTGTTGCTATTGTGACTGGGAGGGTGAAGGAATGGATTGCTGAGCGAGATAACGGACACGCTTGTCTCCATGAGACTACCTGCTTGCCAAGGCAAACCACCAAACGCTTTGGGCCCCTAAGGCCTGATCTCAAGCCAACTGGAGCCAAGAGGAGGCTTTCCATGGGCTTTGCATCAGGCTCTTAGAAAGCACACCCTGTCGTTTTAATAGAGAATGCAACGTCTTAAGCATGCATCTTTCTTGTCGTCTTTAGCCCCAAATGTTTATGTCTGCTGATCCGAACATGGGTATTGAAATACCTTTCATATCCTAGACTTGGATGGACTTTANAGGCCCTGCGCTCGGGGTTCCAGCTCCAGGCTGGGAAATGGGAACCCCGAGTGCAGGGCCCCCCCAGGAGTGGCGCCCTGGGTGGCCGCCCCTAACCGCCCCGCGGTAAGGCCAGCCCTGCCTTGGAGAGCAACAAAACTATTTGTCTTACCCATCTGAGCTATACAGACAGCTGCTTTTGGTGTTTCGTTTGATATCCAGAACGATGGAAGGATTCCGTGTCTTTGTGTGTCTCTGATGCTTGTATCTAATTGGTTTAGTTCTCTTAGTATGGGCGAAAAAACAGGAGACGCAAGGGGCACCCCTCACTCTGAATTTGGGGCACAGAAGATAGTCTCCCCCCCCCTTTAATTTCAGCCCCCACAGTCCTATGGGTGCAGGAATTGCTACCATTACAGGACTCATGGGAGGGAACTACCTTCTGCATCACTCTGCTCCCCGCTGACACTGAATTTGCTGGCATCTGGATGACTGGGCAGAACAGACACCATTTGGGGGATCCAAGGGAGGGACTTTGGAAGTTAAAGGGAAAGCATTGCCTCCCTCTTCATCTGGACTGTTGTTATTCCACTGTTTCTCAGTCCAGATAGCTGAAGCCATTTTTTTAAAAAAAAATTTGCTTCAGCCAGGATGTGCATTTGGGCGAGCTTGCTGGATAAAGGAAGGGGGGAGATAAGTGGGATGATGGGGTTGGAAACAGGGTGTGGGGAACCCCCATAGCAAGCCTGTGACACGCCAACGGGTACCAGTGACTCGTGATTTCCTCTGAAATTCTGTATGCTTGTTACAAACAGGTAATAAGCTGCGCCCTGCAGCTCCCTGCTACTAACCTTGTCTCCTGCACGTAGCTTTATGATGTCTTTGGCTGATTCATCACTGTTGGGAAGAAGAAGCTAAATAATGTTTTGCATTTTTCCGCTCTCACAAACAAAAGCGTTAGGCTGATCCCGGTGGAGGCTGGAGAGCCACGATAGGCTCGCTTGGAGTATTCTCCTGCACACTGTTTTGCCAGTTTTGGAGGGAAACCAGGGCTGTGTCTTTTAGTTTATGGCAAAGGAGGGCAGAATGCTGTTACAGCAAAATGCCAACATCCCCATTGACCCATCACTCACTGGGTGTTTTTACACACACATTTCTCCTGCATGTTTGCTGTTACATCCTGAACTTTTTGTGTGTCCAAATCACTCACCCCGATCTTAAACATCNGAGGGCGGCCAACACCTTGGTATAAGAACATAAGAAGTGCCATACTGGGTCAGACCAATGATCCATCTAGCCCAGCATCCTGTCTCCGACAGTGGCCAGTCACGGTGGCTTGGGAGAAGCACCCAACAGGCCCAGCATACATGGTGATTGGTGATGTCAGCTGAAACTATGACAGTGACGGAGGGTGAGATCTCATACCAGGTGTAAAGAAAACCGCAACAGTATTTGTCAAACAAAAACATCAGCCTTTCCCCTTAAGCAGCGAGAGAGGGAGAATGTTGGCCACTGGAATTGGCACTGGTGCGAAAAACAGCCCTTCCCAAATTGACGTGAATTTTTGTCCGTTTGGGAGGCTTGCTGAATGTTCGCGCTGGTTTTTTGCATCAAGCCGCCCCGAGCTGTTTTAGGAGGGGCCGGGTAAAAATCTAATAAATAAATATAAATAAAGATTCTTTTTGTCCTTTCAGTATTTCCATTGCAGAATTTCCAACACTTTGGGCATTTCCCCTCCACCCCACTCCCTTTTGCAGCACTTTTGTCAGTTTTGGTGTCACTACTGAATGGAAACCTGAGTGAACGGTCTGTTTTAAATTAAAACTGAATTTGCTGCAAATCATCATTTTGGCTCTAATTGGAACAAGTCGCACAGGCTGGATCTGGTCTCCAGGCCACCAGGAAAAGTGGCATCAAATCCCACACTTCTGGTTCCTGCAGCAAGATCCTGAAAACACACCCATGTTCAGATTTAAGGTGACACCAAAACAATTATCCTGCTAAACAGAAACTGTGAGGGAATCTGATTTATTTTGGCATCCAATAGGATGACCTATGCCAGATCAGCCAGACTGGTTTTAATAAATTCCCTCTCTGTGTGGTTTCTTTTCACCCTCCTCCTACTGCATCTCTCCAGTTTTTCAGCTCAGGATTTGACATGTGTTTTTCCATGGGTTGCACACTGGCCTCTATGCAAATGGGTACCATATATTAGTGCCATGTGGATAAGAAACCTCAAGACCGTAGAGGCTTGCAATCAACAATGCAATTTCTGTCCGTCCTCGGCATTATGGAGTAAACAGCATGCCTGTTTTGTACTTAATTGGGGAAAACAGGGATGGAATGTGCTACTTAGTGGAATAATACGTTGCCTTTGCCAGAGTTGCTGATTCATCAGGGAAATGGGCATGGCTTAGGAAGGATCCCAAGCTGCCTGAGAAATTAGATTTTCCTTTGTACCTCACTTTACTTCAAGAAAGTTGAAGGAAATTCCTGGAGAGTCCAGGATCAGATGCTGCGAAAAGCTTCTCCCTGGACCACTGCTCCACGAGGCAATGATGAGAAGAGGAAGGACTGTAGCTGACCAGTTTCTGTTCACCTGCTCTCTCTGGAAGGGGGTGCTGCCCTTGAAAGGGTTGCTGCTGTTGTGCAAAAGGTCGAAGAATTTAGGCCAAGGGGCAGGGTTCGCCCTTCAGGCTGTTGCTATTGTGACTGGGAGGGTGAAGGAATGGATTGCTGAGCGAGATAACGGACACGCTTGTCTCCATGAGACTACCTGCTTGCCAAGGCAAACCACCAAACGCTTTGGGCCCCTAAGGCCTGATCTCAAGCCAACTGGAGCCAAGAGGAGGCTTTCCATGGGCTTTGCATCAGGCTCTTAGAAAGCACACCCTGTCGTTTTAATAGAGAATGCAACGTCTTAAGCATGCATCTTTCTTGTCGTCTTTAGCCCCAAATGTTTATGTCTGCTGATCCGAACATGGGTATTGAAATACCTTTCATATCCTAGACTTGGATGGACTTTAAGGGCTGAAATTTAGATCCCTGAACCGTAGTCACTATGTGGGCTGCAAGGGGCCAAAATTAAGGAGGGGGCACCCTACTCTGCTTCCCACTAGCATTGGAATTTCCTGATAGTTGGATAAGTGGGTGGAGCTATCATCGTTTTGGTGGCTGAGGAGGCATGGCTTTTGGGGTGGGGAATCAAAATGGAGGAGTATCCCTTCCGCTGCTTGTTGGACTGTAGTTACCCCATTGCTGGCAGCCAAGCTGACCTCCTGGAGTCCAGTCATCATGGGTGCCACCAGAATATTTGGGTTTTTTTGTTTGTTTTAATTGTAGGGCAAGACTTGGGAGGATGTTGGAAAAGGGATGGGGCAAAGAGTCTCTTCCATCCCCTTTCCAATGTGGCTGAGGAGAACTGCAATGTCTTGATGCTCCAGAGGGAGCATGGCCAGGCCAGAAAGTGGCAAGAGAACCCCTTTGCCCGCCCCTTTCTGGGTGGCCACCCCCTTTTAAAGAGCATTGCGACTCCATGGCACTCAGTGTTTTTAAGCGCGATGCTACCCCGCAGGGCTGCCCTGGAGCTGATCATCCATCTGAAGGTGGAGTAGCCAGATGTGCACTGAGTCCCGTGAGGCCCAGAGCACCCACTCACGGCCACGCACAGAGCACTGCTGGGAAATCTGGAGTATTCCGTGTGGGGCACGCCAAATAGCTCCTTGGCAATGGGCAGCCACGGCACCTTTGCCTGTATGAATGGCGGCAGCCAGCCACGCCAGCAAACAGGCCCATCACTCCTAGGCACGGTGGGCAGGGGAAACGGCCGAGGCAAGCCGGGGAGCCCGGGTTCTCCAGCGCTCGTGCCAGGGACATGACCCTTGCAAAGTCCATCCCAGTGCGCTTTCCCCCTCCCCTATGGTCTGCGGCAGGGGGAGTGCATGGGGGCTGGCTCTGTGGCCACCCTGGGAGCCGCCTGTTTGAATCCCTCCCCATGCGCTCCACCGGAGTGGTGCTCCGCGGCAGTGCCGCTCCGTGGCCACGGACCCCCTCCCCCATCGCCTTGCTCATTTAAAAACACACCTTTGAAGAGGCAGAGAGATGCAAAAAAGTGGGCGGCGGGGGAGGGAGGGAATGGAAATGCATCTTCTTACCCCTCTGCCTCCCCAAATCTCCACCCCCTCGGGTGTCCATGGATCCAATACCAGAAAGAGGTCCGAGTCATATATCTGGTAAATGATAAAATTATTGGACTCTAATAAAACCAGAGTTGCTTGAGGTCACATCAAGGACTCGCTCATCCTTGCTAAGTGTCACAGCCTTGGTAACCAACAGAGAAATGTAGATTAGAAAAACAAATCTCGCTCCCTGTAATAGTGGGATTGTGTCTCGCCTCTAACTAGATTGCCCATCACAGGGTATACACCTGGGAGCCTCTGACAGATGGCTCCGCAGTACCAGCAGTCGTGCTAGCTGATATGGTACAGCCTTGCCTTGTACGGCAAGAGAAAATGGTCTAGTCACCTTCATCAGCTTCTGATGTATAAATTAGAGGTGACGGATGCACTGTAGAGGGTCTGGGAAGTTTTCCAGACTCCTCTTTTTGGGAAACAGTTCAACTCTATAGCAGTATCATGAACAGCACTGCAGATGCGCTCTGAGTAGAGATGAGTATTATCTTTAATTATTTCTATAGCACTTCCAGAGTTCAGTGTGCTTTCTAATCCTTCTCTAGCTCCTCCTCACAACAGCCCTCTGAGGTAGGGCACTATAATTTTCATTTTACAGATGGACAACTGAGGCTGAAAGATAGTAATTTACCCAAGCATGTCCAACGGGTTTATGGCTAAACAGGATATGTGTCCTGGTTTCTCATATCAAAGTCCAACACCTTCTCCACTAGGATACACTTGCACAAGATTTGGCTGAGGTTGCCCCAGCCAAGATCCCAGTTTTCCATTACAGCGCAGTTGTCTCAGTTGTACGGAGACCTTGCAAAGTGTAATGATTCCTCCACTGAATCCAGACAGGTTGTTTTGCCTGTGTATTTTTGCTCCTTTCTGAGATCAGACCAAATCTCTCCATATGCTCTCCCTGGGGGACACTCTAGCACTGATGTTCCCAAGTCGGGGGGGGTTGTGGGGTTGTTTTGCCTCTGTGACCCTGTTTTGATCTATAATTCTGTGAACCCGGAGAGCATAGGCTATCCAATATCAGTTGGGACTGGGACCCCATCTGCAGTGTGGCCCTTCTTGGGGTCCCAGCCAAAGTTTGGGAAACCTTGCAGTTTTGTTCTAGCCATTGTTCCTATGGCTATTCGTGGGTAGGACACAGAGTAGTCTTTTGGTGGGAGCAAGGGACTGGTAGTGTAGTCAAGACATCTGGGCTTTGTATCATGGACTTATTCATCTCCTTTCTTCATAAGACTTTATTTCCAGACCCGTTATCATCTTTGTGGTTCTCTTTGGAACCTGTTCCAATTTGTCAATGTCCCTCCTAAAACTAGGTGCCTAAAACTGGGCACAGGACTCCTGGTGAGGTCTGACCAGCGCTGAATATTGTGGAATTATTACTTCCACTGACTTGGAGACAAGGCTTCTGTTAATGCAACTTAAAATTGCATTAGTCTTTTTCGCAGCCACATCGCATTGCTGCTGACTCATGTTCAGTTTGTAATCAACCACAATCCTTAGACCCTTTTCACCTGTGTTTCTGCCAAACCAAGCATCATAAGAACATAAGCAGTGCCATACTGGGTCAGACCAATGGTCCATCAAGCCCAGCAGCTGTCTCCAACAGCGGCCAATCTCAGTCACTTGGAAGAAGTACCCAACAGGTTACGATGGGGCAATCCATTCCCTGTTGTTCACTCCCAGCTCCTGACAGTAAGAGGTTACATTCCCCAAACCTACCTGTCTAATAGCTGCTAATTAAAATGGGCCTATCCTCCAGAAACTGGTCCAACCCTTTCTTAAACCAAGCTATACTACCGGCCTTGGCCACCTCTTCTGGCAACAAATTGCACAACTTCATTGTACGTTGAATGAAAAAAACACTTTGTTTTAAATCTGCTCGGCATTCGTTTCATGGAGTGTCCCCTAGCGCTAGTACTATCTGAGAGGATAAGTAACCATTCCCTACTAACATGTTCCACACCACTCACGTTTTTATAAACTTCTATCATATCTCCTCTCAGTCATCTCTTCTCCAAGCTGAAGAGCCCCAACCTATCCAGCCTGTCTTCATAAGGGAGCTGTTTCATAGCCCTTCTCGGTACCTTTTCTATTTCTATTATATATTTTTTGAGATGGGGCGACCAGAACGGCACAGAATATTCAAGGTGCAGTCGCACCATAGATATAGAGACATTATGATATTTTCAATTTTGATATTTTCAGAGTTTTTTCTCTGTCCCTTTACGAATAATTCCTAACATTGTTTGTTTTTTTGATGGCTGCTGCACACTGAGCTGAGGATTTCAGTGTATTGTCCACAATGACTCCAATGTCCTTTTTGTGAGTGGTAGCTCCTAATTTAGAACCCAGCATCGTGTGCAGAAAGGTTGGATTGTTTTTCTCTATGTGCATCACTTTGTACTTGTCCACATTAAATTTTAGATGCCCAGGCACCCAGTCTCGTAAGATCCCCTGCAATTTTTCACAGTTCGCTTGTTTTTTAACTACCTTGAATAACTTGGTGTCCTCTGCAAATTTGATCACCCCACTCTACACCCCTTTCCAGATCCTTAATGAATACATTAAACAGCACCGGTCCCAGTACACATCCCTGCGGCGCTCCACTATTTACTGCTCCCCACTGTGAAAACTGACCATTTAGTCCTACTCTTTGTTTCCTATCCTTTAACCAGTTGCCGATCCACAACAGGACACTTTCTCCTGTCCCATGACATTTTAATTTCTTCAAGAGTATCTCTTGAGGACCCCTCTTATCCCCCATCTTATTCTTGTAACTTTGGGTTTTCTTTCCCTAAATGCAGAATTTTTTGAATTCTAATTCTTTCTTCCAAGGTATTAGCTATCCCTTCTAGTTTTGTGTCATCCGCAAACGTGATAATTAATCCCTCCACCTCTTCATCCAAGTCATTAATAAAATTGTCGAATAGCATTGGACCAAGGACCCCACTTGATACCTCCCTCCATTTGGATGATGAACCACTGATGATCACTCACTGAGTACTAAAGATGTGTGTCCACTCTCAGTAAAGTCAATGGGAGTTTTATCACGGAGATCAACAAGAGAAGTCTAGAGAGAGCTGGTGGAAAGTGGTTTCCTAATGGCCCCTGACCCTAACGTTTGCTTTAGCTGACTCTTCTCTCTGCATATAATATTATCTCTTCTCTTACACCAGTGGTTTTACAGTGTTGTTTTAAATGTCTGATATCTAGGTTTCCCCCCCACCCTACAGCCCCTCTCAAGTTATTTTTTCCTTTCCACTCCCAGGTCCTTTTTACATTAAATGCGGCCTCTCATGGCCACCCAGGTCTGCTGCATGGGCATGAGTGGGTGCCGTCAGGTTGACCCCTGTGGC
>QEPC01014394.1:286169-324823 GCA_003113815.1 Sphenodon punctatus | reverse complement strand
CCTTCACAACCTGGCTCCCCCTTACCTCTCAGCCCTAGTCTCCTTACACACACCTGCACGCACTCTCCGCTCCTCCTCTGTCCCCTCCCTCGCTCCCCTAAGCACCTTCGTCCCTTCTCCCTTGCTGCCCCCCATGCCTGGAACTCCCTCCCTGCCCACATCTGCCTTGCCCCCTCCCTCCGCACCTTCAAATCCCTCCTCAAAACCCACCTCTTCCTTGCCGCCTTTTCCGATGCCTGTTAGAGCTTTCCTTTCAATATTTGCTGTCTGCCCTACCGCAGACTCCTGCCTAACCGCAACCAAGCCAAGCACGTGCACCTGAGACTTCGCATCCACTTGAATGTCCCCTCTCCTTGTCTCCCCCCTCCGTGTCTATTAGATTGTAAGCCGTAGGCAGGGACCGCGTCTATCTTATTGTTCTGTAAAGCGCCAGGTACACAGCTGGCGGTATACAAATAGTTATAATAATAATAATTAATTAATTCCCATTTTACAGATGCAGAACTGAGGCTGAGAGTGACTTACCCAGGGCCATAAAGTGAGTTCATGGCTAAGAATGTAGGGCCGTTTTCACGTGTTACCTGGGGGTGGGGTGGGGTGGGAAACTTCCGTCAGAGCAATTGCAACTCTCTTATGACAGGAATCAGCCCACATGAGAATGCACTTTGCTTTTTCTCTGCTTTTATGCTGTGAGAACATTTGCGCATTGATGGGTGTTCTCGCGGCATAGAAGCGGATTAGTGCTTTTTCACATCTGTGCTAATTTCCATCATAAGAGAGCCACAATTGCTCTGACAGAACAGTTCCCCACCCTCCCAGGTAATGTGTGAAAGTAGTCTACCTTATCCACTAGGCTATATTGGCTCTCATTTAGGTGATAGCTTTTATTGGACCAACTTATGTTGATGAGAATATGCAAGCTTTCTGACCACATAGAAAACAGGCAAGTAAAATGTCAAAAATATAGCCTGAACAATGCAAGTTGGTTATATATGTGAAAGCAATCATTTGGGAGAGGGCTGTTAGGAAAAAAATGATTAGCATTTCAAACATTAAAATACAACAAAGGGAGACCAAAATTCAAATGATAAACAAAATAAATGTTTAAGAAAATTATGTAGTAATTTAATAATACATAAAAGGATGTATTATTTAGAGCAAACAGAGAGGATGCTGCAGGAGAGTTTCAAGGAAAAAAGGTAGTTAGCATTTCAAATGTTTACATACAATGTAGGAAATACCGCTGGCTGTTACACATTTCCATAGTGCTTATGAAGCTGCGTTATTATCACTATCAATGTAATAACTCTGCACCTTAAACATCACTGATCATATGACTATCAGCCTAATTTCAGACGCAGTGATTTGAAGATGGACTGTTGTATGTCTGGCTAGTTGTAGAAAGGCTGAGAAAAATCTAGCTTCTTTTTAAGACCTTGACAGACAAGAATAGAAAGATCATCAACACTGCAGAACATCCACCAGATGGATGTTTGGTGAGATCTTACCACAGAAACAAGCTGTTCTTACGATTTTCAAAGCAAAAAAAGAAATAAATGACCAGTTAATTTTGCTAAGTGACTGCTATATCCATGCCACCGATAGTTATTGACTGCTGTATGTTGGCTCGTTCCTAGCTTTAATTATTGTTTCTCCTCTAGAGACATTGTTAGGCCAGAGAACAACTTGAAAGAAATTATTTACAGCCTCGTAGTGATTAAACCGAAGTAGCTTGTTGTAAATTAATTTCCTCCTAAAAGTTAACCCTGCTGTTCTTAAAGCTTCAAAAGTCTAAAATATTTATTTGGCATCATGTCTAAGGATTTTGATTGCTCTCTTTTAAAGTTGAGAGAGTTTGAAACCTTTCTTTGCCATAACGCTAAAGGCAAACCTATAAAAAACCAGCACTCGAGCTGGTAGAATTCTTACAAGTTCCATGCTTGCTTTCATCTATCTGGGATAATGTAGATTTGCAAAGTTGAAATAGGATAAACAAACTTTCTTTTGGTGTCTCTGTTTTACTATTTTTGGCTTGACACTTTCATAAAGTAAACTCACTGATTGGGTTACAAGGTTTGTTTAAATCTTGTTCCACTAAAGGGGTTTTGTCAGAGTCGGTACTTAAAGGTAATTAATTGAGGATGGCTAAATTTCCGTCTACTGTACAGCTGTTTTGTACAAAATCTATCAAGGGCTTTTTGTCTGCGGGGGTGTGAAGGCGATTTCTGAGTACAGGTCCTGTGGGGCTTTGGAAACAGTGAATACTTTAAGCTTATTAATCATCTGGTAAGATCAATTTGTATTCTCAGCTATGAGGTCAGCATGTCTTTATTTGCTCTTGGGTAAGCTTGAAGCTCATTACTGAAATGAAATCCAGCAGATGGCTTATAATACATGCGCAGGAAGAGTTAGGATATCAGGATCTGAGCCTATTTCCATGAAACTCCCATTGACTTCATGGGGTTCCGGATTGGAATCAAGGGCTAGATTCTGCCACCCAAGCTGACACATGGATTAATCCGAAGCCCATTGCATTCACTGGAAAGACTCCAATTCACTTCCGTGGACTCTAACTGAATTGTCAAGGAGTAGCACCTGACCACAGCAATACTCCCAATTATTTTCTCTGGCGCTACTTGCGGGGTAAGATACGAGGAGGGGCTGGGGGCAGAATCTAAGCATTCAGGATTTCTTCAGAGTATGGCCCTTTTTACACAGGCTGCGGGGGTGTGCGCGTGCGTGCTGCAGTGTGGGCGGGTGTGCGACTGCCGGTGCATACGGGTGCACGCCCACCCCCCACAACTCCACGCACAGAGCAGCCTCCGTTTCCCCAGGTTGCGCCGTGCGTAGGGATGCGCTGGGGGAGGCGAGTGGGGATGTGTGTTTTGCGGGAGTGCGTACGCACCCCCACTCACCGGCCGCGGGATTTACACCAGACGGTACTACACATGCCCACGCGGCTCCGCTGCATGGGCATGAGTGGTACTGGCTCGTGTAAAAAGGACCTATGTTGCTTTCTGCAGAACACATTACTTTAAATTGAGCTATATTGCTTGGTTTGCTGCATCTCTCTAAACCAGCAGTGGAGAACCTTTTCCCTCCCTTTGGAAATTAGTATAGCTCTGCAGGCTGGCTAGGAGTTGAAATAGGGTGTATTCGGGGGTGGGGGCCCAGATTGTGGCTCTGTGCCATGAATCCATCCCCCTATCCCTGGATGTTTTTAAATGAGCAAAGCCATGGGGGTTGGGGTCCATGGCTGCTGAGTGGCCCAGCTGCAGAGCACCCACTCGGGTGGAGTGAGAGTCTACTCCCCTTGCCATGGACTGTGGGGGAGGGGGAAGCATATTGGGCTGGCCTTTGAAACGGATATGGCCCCAGCGTGAGTGCTGGGGAACTGGGCTCCCCAGTGCTTGCAGCCAGTCCCTGTGACTTGCAAAGGCCATGTTCCCTGCCCACAGTGCCTAGGGCCATTTTCACACGGATGCCACCCACCCATCGGATGGGGAGGTGAGCATCCGTGCAAAGGGGGCTGGGTGGGTGTGCGCCCCCCCCCGCGTCCCACCCATCTCCACCCACTGGGGCCGTGGTGGCGTCCGTGTAAAAATGGCCTATGAGCAGCGGACCTGTTTGCTGGCATGGGTGGCCGCCTGAGTTGATATGGGCAGGAGATGCGTGGGGGCCCGTTGGCTCGCCCTGCACATGGCATTCTGGATTTCTCAGCAGCACACGGTGAGTGGGGACTGAGTGGCTCACAGGAGCACACATTCCCTCGCTTCACCTTCAGATGGGCGGTTGGATGAGTGGCTCCTGGATGGCCATGTGTGTTAGCATCTCATTTAAAAACGCCCCCTGAGCGCAAGCCCTCCTCTCTGCTTCCTTTCCCTAAGCTCATTCTTTCAATGCTTGAGTTTAGGAACCGGATCTATGGGCCAGATTCAGGGATTGGAAAGAGCCAAATAAATCACGGCTGTGGGTTAGATTTGAACCACGGGACAGGGGTTCTCCTCTACCCTGGCTTCAAAACATTCAAAGATCTCCGCTTTTTGACTGTAACGATGTAGAATAACGTGTGCCTTCTGTTATGCTGCACTGCGTTTCCATGAAACATAGGGGAGTTACTGAGCTCATCCCTTTGCTACTACTGAATTATCAGGAAGGGAACATGCAGATTAATTTTAAATGAGGTAAAGTTAATGTGGAAAAATATCCTCCTATTATTAGGTACGGTTACTTTCGTATGCTGTAAATCCATCCATATTATATAGCCAGCAAAGCTTGTATTGGAGAATCAGCACTGCCACACATGGGAAGAACAGAAGAAATAGACCTGAGCCTTGGAGAAGAGATAACGGGGAGGGGAGATGATAGACGTTTGCACCATTGTGAGCGGTGCAGAACAAGTCAATAAGAGAGCTGCTATTTACCCTCTCAGATGATAGGAGAGTTAGTGATGAAACTGGCAGCAGATTTTTAAGTGTACGAAAGGAAGCACTTTTCCTTCACTCGGTGTGCGATTCACTTGTGGAACTCCTTGCTGGAGGATGTTGTGAAGGCCAACAGCATCCCTGGGTTTTTATAAAGGGTTGGATAAGTTCTAGAGGTCAGGTCCATAAATGGCAATTAAGTCAAGTTGGTTGGGGAGTAACCTCTGACTGTTGGGATCTGGGAGTGAAAAGCAGGGAATGGATCACTCCTTTGTGACCTATTGTGCACTTCTCTAAATTGGCAGAAGGTGGCCATTGCTGGAGACAGGATTATATTATTATTATGATTATTATTAGCATTTGTATAACACCAGCTGTGTACCTGGTGCTTTACAGAACAATAAGATAGACGCGGTCCCTGCCTACGGCTTACAATCTAATAGACACGGAGGGGGGAGACAACGAGAGGGGACTTAGGGAGAGACACGGGATAAATAACGTTCAGCGGATGCGAAGTCTCAGGTGCACGTGCGTGGCTTGGTTGCTGTTAGGCAGGAGTCTGCGAGGAGGGCAGACAGTAAATATTGAAGGCAAGTTCTAGCAGGTGTCGGGAAAGGCGGCGAGGAAGAGGTGGGTTTTCAGGACATTTGAAGGTGCGCAGGGAGGGGGCAAGGCGGATGTGGGGAGGGAGGGAGTTCCAGGCGTGAGGGGGAGCAAGGGAGAAGGGACGAAGGTGGTGAGGGGAGCAGGGGAGACGAGGGAGAGCGAGGGAGGGGGCAGAAGAGGAGCGGAGAGTGCGTACAGGAGTGTATAAGGGGACTAGGGCAGAGAGGTAAGAGGGAGCCAGGCTGTGAAGGGATTTGTACGTAAACACCAGGAGTTTGTGAAGGGTGCGTTCTGGAAGGGGGAGCCAGTGAAGAGAGGAGTGGAGAGGCTGCACATGGTGGAAGCGATGGGCTGAGTGGATGACCCAAGCAGCGGAGTTTGGGATGGAGGTAAGGGGGGAGAGATGAGAGCGGGGGAGGCCAGTAAGGAGGAGGTTACAGTAGTCCAGGCGAGAGATGACCCCATGAACGAGAGATGAACAAGGGTTTTGGCTGAGGAGACGGAGAGAAAGGGGCGAATCCGAGCAATGTTGTGGAGGGCAGAGCGACAGGACTTGGCAACAGAGTTGATGTAAGGTTGGTCTTACCCAGTACAGCCCAGCTAGAGCGCAATCCAGCTCCATACAAGTCAATGGGAGTTTAGCCATTGACTTCACTGGGAGCTGAATCGTGCTCCTAATGTTTTAACATGAGCCAATGTGGTGTAGTGGATAAGGTGCTGGTCTTGGCCCTGGGAGATGAGGGTTTGAATCTCACCCCAGTCCAATGAACTCACTGGGTGGCCTTGAGCAAATCACAAGCTCTCAGTCTCCATTCCCCATCTGTAAAATGGGAATGTCTGTTTCTGTAAAGTGTTGCGTCTGCCTAGTAGCGCTATGGAAATGTAGTAGTAGTCTTTAACGAATACAAGTTCATAAGACCCGTGCAGTGTAAGACTCGAGCTGTTTTAGGAGGGGCGGGGTAGAAATTTGATAAATAAATAAATATAAAGAAGTAAAACCCAAGCATCTTTCGAAGGTGGTAAGCTTCCAGCTCCCACCCTCTTCTTCCCTCTCTGGGTCTTAGTGCCCCATGCCTACTCATTTCTTTGTCAATGACCCCTACCAGGGGTTGCAAATTGATAGGGTCTCATCCTCTGCCTCGAGTTTGTTAAATCCTTCTTATTTCTTTCTTCCGAAGGCTTTGGTGGGTGAAAGGAATGAATACATGGCCTGTAGCTCTGGTTATCAAAGCGTGGGCAGGAACTGAGGGTCCTTAGGGCCATTCCACCATTGAGGGGAGCTAGGCAGCTACCTAGGATGGCAGATATGAGGGGCAGCAAATGTAAAAGAGGGAGGATTTTGCTGCCCTCAGCCAGAGGTGGGGCAGTGGTGGTGGGAACCACTGAGGATGAGAGTCACTGGGGCAGAGTTTGGGTGTGGGGGTGCTGAACCCCAGAGCAAGTCTGGGGTGCACCTCTGTGTCTGCCCACTTGCAGCCCTGCCCGAGTCCATTTTTAAAATAGACCCAGGGTCTGTCTGTGCGGCACCCCCTCCCCCACACCATAGAGTTGTGGGCAGATCCCCCGCAACTCTATGGTGTTGCCAGGGCAACCGCTGGCCAAGAGTGGGGCTGCAGTGACCGTCTGCCAAGCAGACACCACAGCCTCACCTCCGGCTGGTGCCCCAAGGTTGGGCTGCCTGCTCTTCTGGCGGTGCTCCTGGCTGTTCTGGAGCCCTGCCGGCAGGGCTGCCCCAGGGCACAGATAGCCTGCCCCGCCTCTGCTCTGTCTGCACATCTGGCGGGCCACCTTTAAACGTATTTTTTGTTCCAGGTGGAGGGAGGCCGGACTGACCAGCCCTACACCGTTCATGATGATTTCATGCACCTCTATTATACATCCCAGTTTATCGCAGTGGGAATAGCGCAAATACAGGGCCCTATTTTAGCAATGTTCCCGGGATCAATCCAACAGTGACTGTCCCTGATCACAAACCGAACTAAAGGAAACCAAAATGTAAATGTATGATGAAGAAGAGCACAATAAAATCTATCAGCTTAATCTGCCAAATTGAGATACCCCGCTAGTTTCAAATTAATTAATTTTATTAGCAAACATTTATATAGCGCCAGCAATGTACCTGGCGCATTACAAAGTAATTGAATAGACACTGTCCCTGCCTTAGGGCTTACAGTCTGAGAGACGGGGGGCGGGGAGACGAAGGAAGGGAAACAGAGGGAGAGACAAGGAGTGTAACATTCACAAAGATGCGAGGTCCCAGGTGCACGTGCTTGGCTTGGTTACATCGAGAATGATGGCTGGTTGGTCCGCGTGGTGAGGATAGGAGTACACAGACCTGATTGTACTGGATGGAGGGTATCAGCAGGAGTTAGGTGAGGGGAGCGAGGAGTCGGGGAGGGCAGAGCGGAAGAGATGGGTCTCGAGGAGGGATTTGAAGGTACGAAGGGAGGGGGCGAGACGGTTAGGGGAGCAGGGGAGGTGTGGGAGGGCAAGAGAGGGGACAGAGGCGGAGCGGAGTTCACGGATTGGAGTATGGAGGGAAATTAGTGCAGAGAGGTAGGTTGTGAAGAGCTTTATGACCTAGTCTGTTTCACCGAAGATAATGTCAATTCTGCCAAAACACAAAACACAAACAGAAAGCAATGAAATGGATATCGCTTCCAGGTCTGCCTGATAAACATTAAGATTAGAAAAACGTTCCAAGGTAATAGTAAATGTTGCTATTATCTTTTGGGCAAATATTAACTTTGCAGTTGATATGGTTGAATAAATGCACACTCCTCTTAACTTGGGTTGCATGCAGCTGCAAGGAAAACACAGGCGACATAATTGCAGTAAACAAGTGAGCCTTGCAACTGTATGATTTTAAGATACCTTTCAACTAACCATTGCCCTCTGACACTTGTCCTTGCTCTGTATGCTGAGACATGGAAAACTTCCGTTTGAGGGGTTTATCCCCCTATGATTCTCACTGGCTGGGGTTCTGGATTGGCTTCCCCATGTTGGAGAGAGAGGAACCAACGAACCTGTTAAGACTTTTTACCTTTCCAGTTATGTACCCAGAGCATGCTAATCTGGCTGTATCCCTCAGCCGTGCGTTATCTTAACCAAATAATGAGAGCTACTGTGCCTACAACTGCTACACACAGTAAGGCGATGTCATCCAGCCTATTGTGCATATCTGGTCCCCATTACCCTAGGATCTGAGCACCCCATAGTTAGTGTATTCTGCCACGCAACACTCTTGTGAGGTGAGGAAGTTCAATTATCCTGGTTTTACAGATGAGGTATATGAGAGACTTGGGCAAGGTTGCAAAGGAAATCTGTGCCAGAAGAAGGAACTGAATCTAGGTCTCTTCACTTCCAGCCTAGTAGTTCAACTCCTGAAACTTCCTCCCTCTTGCCTATTCATTGGACTATCCAAGCTGCAGTCACAAACCCAGAAAGCTGATATAATTAATCCATCTAGCCACCCAGCTGACCCATGGTCTGCATTAGCCCTCAAGAGAGCACTCTTTGCTTTCTCATAGTGATCCTCCAGGACATCATCTTCAGCTAGGCCTCCCTGATCCCCCCATTTCCTAGACCACTGGGGTTTTATTGACATGAGCGGTGGCAGCTGGGTCCCCGCGTGGTGCGCAATCACCAGCATCACACAGCGAGGAAAGCGCAGGAAGCTGGCCAGACAGTTGTGGGGAAGCCAGGCTGGCTGGCCCCTGTCAGAACCACTACCATGACCAGGGTAGGCCACGGCGCTGGCCAAATGAGCGTGTGCCTGGGCCTGCCCTGGCTGGGCCAAACCCTGCCCCCAGCCGTGACGTGGCTATGTGCAGTGGGTGCCAGCACCTGTCACTAGCTCACTCCATAGAAGGCAGAAGAGCCTAGTCACACGGGCTGTCCTGCCCTGGGCAGCTTTATCTCAGTTGAGGAACAGCTGCTGCATGACGTGTCTCTGGAATTTTTCCTGAGGAACCGTTGCATAGTAGGCAGCTGTTTACCCTGCCATGGAGGCACATCTGGCTTCTGCCAGCCACACGATGCACTGCATTGTGTGACCTGGGATGCCCAGGGAGGGGTAAGGCTACCCATGGCCCGGTAGCCTTCCCCTCCCTGTCTTGTCTGGAGACCCCTCCACTCTCAGCTAGTGGTGATGCAGGCTGCTTTATCATCCCTCGCTAGCCCGAGGCCCAACCTGTCCTCGCCCCTGCCCGCTCTATTGGCTTCCCATGCTCTTCTAGCCGTGTGGCTCTGGCAAAATTATTTGGACGACTAGGATGGAAAATACGAGATTTTCAGGAGCATAAAGTGCTTAAGAGAAGCTGGGCACAGAGGGTAGGAATTAACGGCCAGCGGGAATATTTGGCTACCAGTTTAGCTAAGTCTTTGAGTGGATTTCTGAGTCAATGTGAGTGTCTAATATGACCAACATGTCGGCCACAGCCTGCTAATACTTGGATGATAGAAGAGCGAGACTAAATAGTATTGTGTCTGACAAAAAAACAGGGTTAAAATTAGCTAGTGGAGACTCTCAAAGGGATTTGGAACTTCAAGTTCAATGTAGAAAAACATCCCAGAGACTGGATATTTATCTCGCATGTATCCATACTTCTGAGGAACTTGAGGGTCTGCATATCAATCAGCATTTTCTTGCCACTGCTAACCTTTCCTGTTTAATATCATACGTGACCTTTCCCTATCTTATTTCTTGTTCTGTTATCACCCAAAAGCACACAGGGCAGAGTCACACACACATTCACGCTGTACCTAGGCGAGACATTTTGCATACACAGGCAAGGGCAGATTTTGCACTGTTTCATGCTTTTGGGGGGGCGGGGGAGAGCTTGGTTCTATTATTTATTTGATCAGAACTGTGTTCAGTCTTCCTAAAGCTGACTTTAGTCATGTTGTGGTTCTGATTCATAATAGTATTAGTCAGGATTTGCTCTGCAAAATGCACATAGGATTTGAATTCCATTTGGGTGTTACCAGACATGACACTACCCACTCATTTGGGTAGCAAATACAGTGGGTCATCATCCGGGACCTGTGTTCACGCAATGGGGAAAACACAGTGAACACAGATCCCTGGTTGATGTTCCTTTTGACCGTGCCTCTTTCCAAAGTGACGCTGCACCTTTCCAACCATTGTGATGTCACAGCATTTGGAAAGCGGGTAGGGCCATTTCTGAAAGAGAGATTCTTCACTCCCGCCCACTTCCAGTGTGGCCCTCCAACGGGAGGGCAGAGCTAAATGGGAAGCCGGTGGGGTGCAGCCACATCTCCTTGTACGCTCTCCCTGGCACCCATGAGTGTCTGGGAGTGGAAAGTCCCGATGCCGATGATTAGGGATGGGAATTTCGGCTTCGGATAAAACCGAAAGTACCCGAAAATGGCCATTTTGGATTAATCCAAAATTTCGGTTCTTTTGCATTGATTTTTGTACCGGATTTTTAACATTGCGGTTTGTCCCCCATTGGAAAAAATGCAATGTCAAAAATCCGGTACAAAAATCAATGCAAAAGATCTGATAGAACCGAAACTGAAAAAGAACCAAAATTCATGCGAACCGAAACCGAAGTTGACCGAAACTTTGCCCAGAGTCCCATCCCTACCAATGATATTCCGGGGGAATGTCAGCAGAAGTCCCCTTCGCCGCTGATAGTGGCGATGGTGCAATTGCCGCGCCCCCCCGTCATGGGATGCAGGGGGAAGAAACCAGAGCGGCTGCAACTGCAGCTTGCAAGCAAGTAACCTGGGCGGAGGTTGCCGGGGCAACGAACAGTTGGGCGCGAGCGGAGAGGGCCGCGCTGAAAGGGAGTTGAACGGGTCCGCCCCTTTTAGGGGGGGCGGAGCCGTTCTGGCCGCAGGGATGCAACATTCAATCTCGGGCTTGGAGCAACGCAGTCCACCCACCTCACCTCTAGCACTGTGGTGAGGTGGGTGGTTGCCATTACGGAGCCGAAGGGGAATTTTGACGACTAGCCCAATTGAGGGTCGGGGGTTTTGCCCCTTCAACAGTGCAGAGTAAATTTAATAGGTTTATTTGAAATAGGGGAATTGGCAAGTCAACGAATTATAATAACTTACTAATCGGGTGTAGAGGACGACTGAGGGCTTATGCTACGTCAGCATAAGAAGGAAGATCAGGCAATGATAATTGAATTGAACAATAAAGAAGGGTAAGCAATTGTCGCACTCAGCGGGGGTCCAGTATGCTACAGTAGGATAAATAGGTAAGAGTAGGCTAGGTTGAGTCATCTCCTTAAGAGATGGGGAGATGACACCCAGTGCCATGCTGGGCGCAGCAAGCACTGCAGTTATCACCCTGGGAGGGGTACCCAGACGGGTCAGTAGGTACATGCACGGTCTGCTGGCTTTGCGGGTACTTACCTCCTTACTCAAGCCCACCGTTGGGGATGGTCCCCTTTCGGCCAGAGCCAAGGGCTGTCGAAAGGGGGAGTTATCTTGTTCGGTACTGGCAAGGGAGGGCACATCCCTGTCGGTACCAGTGTTAATAAGTAGGTTAAGTAGCTAGCATCCTGGACCCAGATTGCTTGTGCAATGCCTTGATGATGATTGGAAATAAAGAGTGCGGCCATTTTGAAAAACCGAATACTGTCTCTGTGTCTCATTGGGGGGGTGCGCCGGCAAGCAGGAGTGGTGGCAGGGAGACTCCAGCAGAGCAGTGGCATAACCAGGGTCTCTTGGATGGGGGGGGAGGGAGGAGGGGAAACACTTTCCTTTGTTGGGAGGGGGCACACCTAGAAGGGCAATAGCAAACCAAGGAGATAAATAAATGTGGGGCACAGGCCCTGAATGGGGGCACAGGTCAGGTCCTCCTCAGTTATGCTCCTGCATCAGTTAGTTTCACCGCCATGGCTCCCTGGGATGTGGTGTCACCTCTGCCACTGCTCCTACTACGCCAGGGACTCCTCAGGGGGGCTCGCTGCTGCTACTGTGGCCCCAGGCACATCCTGCTCCTCCCCCCTTTAATCAGGCAGTCACTTCTGTGTGCCGAAAGCCACCCGAGGGTGCTGTGTGGGGCAACCAGCCCACCAACCCGTGACAAGAAACACGGGATGGATTTTCCCATGTGTCCTGTCAATGCCCTTTGAAGCAAACAGCTCAGCCATATTTGAGGGGAAAGGCTCGAACTATCGTGCTGAAAGGGATCCCATATAGTCCCATATGATTAGCTAATCCTTTCCAAAACCAGCTCTGACTGACCCTTCTCCAGCCTCTTCTTAGAAACCTCCAGGGAAGGAGATTCGANGCTCGTGGGCCTCAGTGCGGCTGCGCTTGGGGTGTAGCTACACCCCTGCTGGGCAGCGCTCTCTGCGTTTGACGACTTGTATTTTACAGCAGTGCTTCTCGTGCTCCTGTTTTTTGTTTCAAGTTTGTTTGTTTGTTTGTTTATTTTGATTTATGTGTTGCCCTTTCTCATTGATTCAGGGCAGCTCACAATACAAAAATATTTTAAAAAACCAGTTAAAAAAAAAATCTCATTTAAACCATCCCCACCCCCTCCTCCAAACCCTATCCCTGCCCGCTAAAGGCCTGGTCAAACAAAAAGGTTTTACGTTGCCTTCTGAAGATGCTCAGGCTAGGACTTTGGTGAACTTCCAAGGGCAGGGAGTTCCAAAAGCTGTGGAGCAGCCACTGAGAACACTTCTCTGTGTGCCCAGATTCATGGACTCTATTGTACGGGGGGGTTCTTGTGCACCTCCCCAACATCCGGTTCATACAGCAAGGCCGCTTTCACACATTACAAAATGGACTATTATAATACCCGATATTATAATTCTGCAATTTTTGTAATGTGTGAACGCACTATTAAAACGTCAAAAAGAGGACCTATAAAAGCAGATCCAGCCAATTACAAATGCAAGAAAATAGGAGCTGCTGAATGATTATGAAAGTAACATACACTTCAAGAGGGGATGATGGTAGGTTGCATTTGCTTTAGTTTTTCTCGGCCCTAGAAGTTGGTTGAGGCTTTTTACATACTAGGAAGAACACTCCTATAGATAACTGTGTCTGAGGATGAGAATTTTGTCCAGGGTTAGTAGGAGGACTTTATCAGTAACTACCCGTTATGTATTGAATTTTAAATTTATATTAATTTTTATACTAATCTTATACCTCTGTTAACTTACTTACATGTCATTATTGCTTTATAGGACTGTGTTGATATTTTTGTACACTCGGGTATTGGCGAAAGCCACTCCTTGAATAAAGCTGACTTGACTTGACACTTATATATAAATGACACTTTACTACGAGAATGTTATAAATCTTACAAGGACAATTACATGAATGACCATTCAATCATGAAGGAAGTTACCAGAAAAATGCCTATTATAGACAAAAGGTCATCCTAAATCCTCATGTGCTTCCAAATAGGTCCATAATTAACAATGTTGAAAATACATTCACAATTAGCCTTCACATTCATATTCACATAAGTAGTCAACAAAGTCTTCATCACGGTTTCTTCACAAGATACATAGTAGACCCATTTATGAAGCATTTAAGTGAAGGAAACTACAAAAAAAAAAAAAGAGAGACAGGCATGTAAGCCTGCAAAACCTGGATTAAAAAATATTTAAAATATTTTAAAAACGTAAAGTCCATGAATTATATATACCTCTATGGTATCCGATTTCCCAAAAGATGAAAGACTAAATCTTTATATCTTGAAGAAGGTCTCTAAGAAATAAATAATTAAATATTATATTCATACAGATATTGGACTGCTGAAAATACTGATCAGTCGTAACACTGGTCTTAAAGTCTCCACCGGAAAACACTTTACTACTCAATAGTGAATTGTTCAAAAACAACCCACATGAAAAATAATTTCCTAATAATTACAAAAGTTACCACTTGTAAATAAGAATACACTTCTCAAAGAGCTGAATGCATATGCAGTAATTCTCAAAAAACCTGTAAAAAAAACCAAATTCAATTTAAAAAACTATCTTGATCATAAAAAGGAAAACATAATAAATAAGGGGAAAAATACCACCTTGATTCTAGATTGAAACATGAGCTGAAAAGCCAAGCCTCTAGCTTAGATGCTAATATACTTCTAGATCGTTGGATAATGATCTAGGTTGACCACATTATCATTCAATCCTTTATAATTACTATCCCGCAACTAGTAAATCCGCTGATTATTCAAATAAGATTACTTGAGCAACTTGACATCTTCAATGAAAGCCAAAATAAGAATGAGTAACTAAGTGTTACTGGATTTAGAACATTTAAAGTTATTGTTTTAATACAAGGATCTATCCTTAACCCATTGTTGTTATAAAGCAACTCAAATCATGAGTTTACTTCACTGTTATAAAAAAAACCTCAGATAAGTGTAGCTCCTCATTGAGACCATGTGGTCTGTGTGTGTTGGCGAAAGATTCAGAAACACTCCCTCCTCAGTAACCAATTATCCTGATCAACAACGTGAGAAGAACATTGTTCCAAACCCCCCAAAAGTAAAATCATTGTAGCCGTGACCAACTTCCACAAAATGTTTAGTCGGTGGAGCCGTGGGTGGACCTCAGGAGTGGAGGATCAGGATCCGGGACAAAGCAGGGGGAGCAGGACAAGGAGCAAGCACAAGGTTGCAATGGCAAGAGCAAAGGTGCGGCCACATGTGCAATGGCTGCCGGGCCATTTTGTGCATGCGCAAAATGGCTGCCTCCTTATCCAAAATGGGTGCAGCCAACTGTTTGGAGAAGGGTGGCAGCCAATTGTGCATGTGCAGTGGCTTTTTTTTTCTGGTCAGGTTTCCTATGACAGGGTGGTCTACGAGAGCCCCTAGAAGGTACTGGCTAGCCTGTGGGGAAATTAGCTCCAGCCCCCTACCCATGTCAAACTATACACTGCTCAACTGCTTCAGTGTCCTGTTGGAACATGGACCTGATCCTGGGGTAAGTGCCTGCCCCGAGGCGGGTGGCCACTGATGTGAGATCTTTTTCGGTGGCTGCCCCTGTGCTGTGGAATTCACTCCCGGAGGAGGCTCGGTTGGCCCCCACCCTCTGGTCGTTTGTGTAAGACCTGGCTGTTCCGTCAGGCCTTTGACGAGGGGTGGGGGTAGGGGATGGGGGTTGGGAGGGAGGGTGAGTTTTTATGATTTGTTTTAAAATTTGTGGATTTGTTTTAAAATGTTTTATTGTTCGCCTCCCCGAGCTGCCTTTGGGCAGGAGGGGCGGGATATAAGTTTTAAATAAATAAATAAATAATTTTTCTACACTTACTAGGTGAAGTTGGTCCTGGCCTCCAGCCTCCCCCTCATGCCAGGCCTATTGCCATTAATAGTGGCGATGTCTCACTAGTTGGTGTAAACCCCCTTGGAGTCTTAAGGGTCTTATGCAAGCCCACAGCCTTTGAAAGTAACAACAGGACAGGTCCCACCTTGAAGTAGGTAACAGCAGACCCACTGGAGCTGATCCTGTACTCAGCTGGTCACCTCTGTAATCCTGTTTTCCTGTCCTGGGTGTCCTGATGTAGGAGAACTCTCTGAAGAGAACCTTCTTCTATGGCCACCCTGCGCCAATGGGGCTGTAGGCTTATATAGGCCTTGCACATGCCCAGTGCAGCTCAACTCATCCAAGCATGCTGGGGGATTTAGTTACTGAGTTTCATCTTTGCTCCTTGTGAGCATGCTCGGAGACTTAGCCTCTGAGTCTTGCTTTCATGCCCAGTGAGCATGCCTGCCTATGGACTTAGTTGGTCACCTAGGATCATCTTGGCTCCAAGTGAGCATGCTTGGGGGCTTAGTCTCTCAGCCACGCCATCTCCCCTACACTCTGCCACACTACGATCAGAACACATGTTTTGATTGGAATTCTGATTGAAAGGGGGATAGCTGTTCCATTTTTACAGAAATGTTCTGCAAAAACGGAGTAGCTATTCTGAATCAGCCCTACTCTTGTCACGATCCACTGTCCCACACAAGTCTTTCCCTAGAGTGTCCTCTTTCTGACTCAGCTGTGACTCTTTATAGCCTGCCTACTTGACCCCAATTTTGTCACTTAACTTTAAGGGAAAGAGAGGCACCTGGAGCAGTGCAGCTCAGTCTGTTAGAGTTAGCTCTTTCCATCCTTAATGCATTCTCATCACAGTCCCCTAGATGACTTTTAGGGACTCTTACAGTTCTAAAATTGTGCATTTCTATTATATTGTTTTTTCACCAAAGCTTGAGCCCCTTTTCCTTCCTATAACTTAGTCCTGTTCATTATAGTAGTTCCGAGGAACATCAATCTAAGGTCAAGGCCCCATTGTACTAAGCACTATAGAGGCATTTAACTAGAGCTGAACTGAGTACCAGCAAAAATAGGTATACACCTGGTGAAATTATGGTACCCGATTTGACTTGGCAACATTGGTCAAGGCCAGCCAGGAGACGTTGAGGCCATTGCTGGCGGGGGTGGTCAATGCCTCCCTGCGGGAGGGCAGAGTGCCGAACTGCCTCAAAGAGGCGGTGGTGTGTCCTCTGCTCAAGAAATCATTGCTTGACATTGACTCCCTCGGCAGCTATCAGCCTGTCTCTAACCTTCCCTTGAATGGGTAGTGACTCTGCAGCTACAGGGGCATCTTGACTGCATCGGGTATCTGGATCCCTTGCAGTTTGGCTTTCGCCCAGGTTAGGGCAAGGAGACTGCGCTTGTAGCTTTGGTTGATGACCTTTGCCATAAATTGGACCAAGGTTGTTTGACTCTGTTGATTTTATTAGATCTGTTGACTGCTTTTGAGACCATTGACCATGAGATGTTGGCGACTCCCCTGCGGGACCGTGCCGCAGCGGGCGGGTTCGTTCTTGAATGACTTTGCTCTTTCCTGACTGGAAGAACCCAGCAGGTGGTGCTTGGGGATTATTTTTCATCACCCCAGGACCTCTCGTGTGGATTCCCGCAAGGTTCCATCCTGCCCCCTCTCCTGTTCAATGTGTATATGCAGCCGCTGGGTGAGGACGTGAGACAGCTTAATGTTCGGTGTCATCAATATGCTGATGACCCCCAACTTTACCTCTCTCTTACATCCGACCCAGACTTGGCAGTCTCGGTGCTTACCCAGTGTCTGGCGGCTGTGGGGGACTGGATGAGGGTGAGCTGACTGACACTGAATCCCGATAAGACGGAGGTGATGCTAGTGAGAAAGGAGTCGGGTGTGGCATCCCCCATCATTGATGGGGTTTGCCCCCAGCTGGTTCCCCACATTTGTAATCTGGGAGTGCTCTTTGATTCCCAGCTCCACCTGGATGTTCAGGTGGGGGCCGTGGCAAGGAGCGCATTTTGCCAATTACATCTGGTGTAGCGACTTCAGCCATATGTCTCAGACTCCGACCTGGCTACTATCATCCATGTTTTTATCACTTCAAGACGTGACTACTGTAATGTGCTCCACATGGGGCTACCCATGATGACGGCTCGGAGACTGCAGCTAGCGCAGAATGCGGCGGTTCATCTCCTTATGGGGATGGGCCGCCGGGAGCATATTACACCGGTGCTCCGTTCTCTGCACTGGCTGCCTATAGTCTTCCAGGCCTGATTGGGTGTTGGTGTTGACCTTTAAAGCCCTACAGAGTCTGGGCCCTACTTACCTATACGACCGCCTCAGTCCCTGAGCTCTGGATCGGCCCCTGCGGTTGACCAAGGGCACCTTTCTTGTGGTCCCTTTGGTTTCCCAGGGGACCACTATGGAAAGAGCTTTCTCGGTGGCCACACCAAGGCTATAGAATTCCCTCCCGGCGGAGGTCTGTTTGGCCCTGGACCTCTCCTCTTTTAGGCAACTTTGCAAGACCTGGCTGTTCCGTCAGGCTTTTGGCAAGGGAGATGGGGAGGGTGAGGGATAGGGAAGGTGGTTTTTTTGCTTTGTTTCTGTTCTGTTTTCTGACTTCTCCCTGTGAGAGTCTTTTGTATTTGTATTTTAATGTTTTTTGTTTTTTTTGAGATTGTAAGCCACCCCAAGCTGCTGTGCAGGAGGTATAAAGCCTACTCAACGTACCGACTTTCCGGTTTCTGTTACTAAAATCAATTGGTAAAACAGAAAATTGGTAACTTGGTAACGATAATACTGGGTATTTCGGGCAAATCAGTTACTGATTGGGCACTCAACAGGTGACTCAGAATTTCAGGCATTACCTGCAGGTAGCAAATTAGCTACCTGTCTTGGCTCTACAAGTAAGAAAGAAGAGAGTTCCTGCCCAAAGGCCAGTTGTCCGATGTGAACAAGAGACACAAATGAAAGAGGAGAGAGGATGTGTTAGTGAAGAACAGAGAAATAGGCACCTTTTGTGAGTTGTTTTTCTTTCTTCAACCAACTGTCTTTTCCAAGGATTCAGTCATTTCCAGTCATCATAAATCCCTGCTGGTCGGTTTTAGAGTTTTGGCTCAAATGATGCCAACAAATCTCCATGAGTAAATCTCCTTCTGGGAGAATGCACTTCTTATACCCCTTTGCTCCAGAAATGTGCCACTGATTTCCGTGGGGTAGCTTCAGAAAAAGTGAGTTGATGTGCTCCGCCTGAGTCACGATTGGTATGGTTAGCTCCAGCGATCTGTTCTTACTCATCAATAGGGTGTGCTGTGGTTGGAGATCTCCTAATGTCATAAACATTTGCTCTGCAAATTGAGGGAAGTAGGAGCAGGAATCAGCCTGTCTTTGCAGAACTAATGGGAGGATTTTGCCATTTTTGTCTGGTTTTTTTTTGTTCAAAATGTATGTTCAGTGTTTAATTCTTGAAACATTAAAATGAATTAAAATTTCTTTTAAAATTAATTTTTATTTTTATTATGTTTTACTATTTAGTATTATTAATATTTATTTTTAAAAGCAGCACTGATATGCTGAGGCTGTAGCCTGCCTCAGGAGCTATACCCCTGGCTACTGGAAGCATGGGCAGCTCAGAGGGGCCAAGGAAGCTCCACCAGCCCATGCCCCTTTTTGACAGCCTTTACCCAAGCCCAGATTAAATTTGAAGGGACTGGCCTTGCTGCCACTGGCAAAACACTGACTCACAGCTGATGGGTGGCAATGGCAGTGCCCTTCCTGCCCGTTCACAGAAACCCCAGCTCCAGGGCTGCCAGGAAGAAAACTGCAGCTGAGGCTACGGCTTCTGCATCCAGCCATAAGCAACGAATGCATCTGCAGGGCTTGATTCCTTCCGGGCCTTGCTTGAGTGAATGCAGGCTTTTTGCAATGAGGTAAATAATCATTATTTTTTAAAAGCCTCCAGGCATTCAATAGTCCTAGTGGGCAGGAATGGATCATCAGTCTGCATCAAGCACTGTCCTTTCTAACAGCACCTGTGTGGAAGAGAGGTAATCGCATGCCACTGCCTGCACTTACTGGATCTTGGAATGCCTGACCAGCTCTTGTGAGATATCGCCGGTCTCCGGTAGCCAGAGCTTCAGGCAATGACATTACAAGCAGCCCCACAAAACTGGCATTTCTAGCATTTCTTGATTCCAGGCCAGGAGGCTGGGGGTGGGGGAGTGCACATAGAAAAAGTAATTAGCAGGGGGAAGAATGGGGTGGTATTTTCCCAGAAGGAAACAGCAGCGGTGGGTGATAGGCTACTCCAGGCCCAGCCAGAGCGGGATGTACTGGGAACTGTGCACTGGACCGAAGTATGCGACAGATGCCAAGACATGCCAATGGAAATGGACACCCACAGCTCCTGGCAAGCCTACAAAGGTGGCCCCCAGACAGATCTCACACGCAGTTAAGGCAGAAATCCTCAAAGGCTTTAGGAAATATAATAATACAGTTATTACATCCGAAATGGATACTTTACCATCAGTTTTTAGCAAGACTTCCTACTGCGTCCAGTGCGATCACCTGGCGGTGCCGTACCTTCTGTGGCCAATACCACAGGTTTGGCCCAGACCTCCCCCTGCCAGTTCCACACAGCAGTGCCAGACTTTTCCTTGCCGGTGCCGTACTGCTGTGCCACGCCATTTCGTCCTCTCCTCTCCACACCGCGCTGCTGGGCCCATCACAGTGTGACCAAAATGATTGAGAGTTTTTAATAATGAGAACAACAGAAGTAATAACTAACTCTAATTATTATGGCTATTATATTATTATTTTTATTATTGTTCTAATTGTAGTTCTAGTTTATTCTAGTAATTTATAATGATCATCATAAGATTATTCATTATAATGATTATTATGGCTTAGGCCAGGGGCGGGGAACCTTTTCCCTTCCAGGGGCAACTTTGACCATTAGTAGAAGCTCTGAGGGTTGCCTCGAAGGAAGAGATGAGGGAGCTTAAGGGGAGCGCCCAGGGTGGGGAAAGGAAAGGGAGGATTCAGATCATGGATCTGGGCCACAGATCCATCCCCCGTCTTTGTGTGCATGCCCTCATCTCTGCCCCCTTCCCCTGCGCCCAGTCTTTCAGTGACGGGGGGTACGAAGGAACTGGATTCAGGGATTAGATCCAGGAGGGGTCAAATGAAAACTAGCCATGAGCTGCATTTGGCCACTGGGCCTGAGGCTATTTTTATACAGATGCCCTCCCCACCCCCTGCAGGAGGGTGTTTGATGTGTGTGTGTGTGGGGGGGGGCGTCCGTGTAAATGCCACAGCGGTGGGTGTTTGTGCAAACAGCATGGGCGGTGGAGTGGAGGTGCATGCCCACTCCTCGCACCCGTGGAGCCATCTAGCAAACCGGAGGCGGTCCCGTGGGTGGAGGTGAGTGTGCCTGTAGAAATGGGCGCACGCCCACCGCATCATCACACCCATCCCCGCCCCGCCCCCGCTGCCCATGTAAAAACAACCTACGGGCCATTTTGCTGCCGCCTGTGGACCCTTTTCACACAGGCAGCAGTGGGTGGGGGGATGGGTGTGCTGCCGCGGGGGGTGGAGGTGGGTGTGTACCCGTTTCCATGGGTGCACACCCACCTCCACCCACGGAACCTCCTCTGGTTTGCCAGATGGCTCCGTGGGTGGGTGATGGGTGGAGGGGTGTGTGTGTAAGGAGCGCGCATACACCCCCATCCATTGCCCGTGCTGTTCGCACAAACCAACACCCACCTCCCCACCCACCGCTATGGCATTTACACTGATCCCCGCATCAAACACCCTCCCACACACCAAGCGCCGGGGGTGGGGGGCATCAGTGTAAAAACGGCCATAGGCTAACCAGGCCTCATTTCAATCCAGAAGGAAAGGAGAATGACAGCATGTTTTGTAGACCATCTCTCATGCGTTCACAACCAAATGAACTACCTCTTCTTACCCCTTCTCCAATTCACAGCTCTCTAGCCTCCCTTTATGTCTACTGGAGTTACTTGCATGGAAAAGCAATATCGCTAAGCTACTGTACTGCTACCAGGAAGGTGCTTCCAGTTTACGATGGTGGTTCCATATCTTAGCAGTAGTGGTTCCAGATGGTGGTTCCATATCTTATAGGGGTGGACCGCCAGAGGAAATTGCAGTTCGGATCCGTTTTTTGATTGGATTCCGCAATTTCCGGATTGAAATCTGTATTATGGATTCACATTTAGATCAATTAAAAAAGTTAAAATAAAAAAAAATTACAACCCCCCCAAAACACACACACACACACACCCCGTGCATGTGAAAATGGCCACTGGACTATTCTGCACATGTGTGACCTTTCTCAAAATGGCAGTGGCAGCAAAATGGCCACCGTGCATGCACGGCTGCTGCCATTTTGGAAAAGGGGACACGTGCACAGAATGGTCCAGTGGCTATTTTGCGCATACACAGTAATTTAAATTATTATTTTTTAACGTTTTTTCTGTAGATAAGAACCACAGGTGTGTTGCGGTTTAGTACAGATTGATCCGTAACAGCCCATTATGAGCAGTTATGGATCAAATCTGAATCCGAATGCCCACCCCTAAGCAGCCAAGATGTGGAGGTAGCATCAGGTGGCCAGCCCTGCTCCACAAACCATTTGTCCTTGCTGGACCAGAAGTGATGAACTCCACAATGAATGGACCCTCTCTCCATAGCGATTGCTGTTTGATTTAGTAGAAGGCTTCTATGTCCTGAAAACAGATAATCCTTAATGGGTATTTTCACACAAATGTGGGGGTGCACAACCCTGGAGCAAGTCTGGGGGGTGCACCCCGACATCTGCCCGCTTGAAGCTGCGCCTGGGTCTGTTTTAAATGAACCCGGCAGGGTCCACAGTCCACCTGCGTGGCACCCCCCCAATAGTATTGCAGGCAGATAGCCTGCAACGCTATGGCATTGCCGAGGCAATCCCCGGCTGAGAGCAGTCCTGCCTCCGGCTGCTGCCCCAGAGTTGGGCTGCCCGCTCTGCTGGCGGTGCTCCATGATGTTCCGTAGCGCCACCAGTGGGGCAGCCCTAGAGCGGGGATGGCCTGCTCCATCTCTGGTCTGCCTCCATATCTGGCAGGTTGCCTTTAAATGGACACCCATTGTGTGAAGACACCCATTCTACCAGCAGAATAAATGGTACAAATTATCTCAGATATGCAAACGTTGTACATTTTTTAGTACGAATGGATTTTCCAGCATGCCATGCTGTCGGTTTTGGACAACCCCTATTGTAAAATAGGCCCCTCAGTGGGTCTGTGAGGCACTTTGTGATTTTCCTCCCCAGCAGGAGAGAAATAAACTCTCCTTTTGGTAGTGGTGACAGGAAGCCTCTAAGGTCCTTTTCAAACAGGCAGCCTCACCCCCGCATACGTGTGTGGTTGGGCTGGGGCGTCCATAGGAACGCTGTGGGTTGGTGCCGGTGGTGGTGGTGGTCCCGTGGGAACACCGCCGGTGGTGGGTGTGGTTGCGTGTGTGCTCCTGTGCTCCACCCATCACCCACGCACAGAGCAACTGGCACCAATGCCAGTTGCTCTGTGAGTGGAGGTGGGTGGAGATGGGGGGGTGTCTGTGGGAACTGGTGCACACCCGCCGTGGCCAGTTTGAAACGGGGGGCTCCCATGCGAACGCCGCAGCGGATGGGTGTGGGGTGAGGGGGGAGTCTGTAGGAACACCATGGGTGGGGTGCATGTGTGCTCCTGTGCTCCACCCACCTCCACCTACTTCACACCCACAGAGCAATTGGCCAGAATGGTGGTTGCTCCACGTTTGGAGATAGGTGGAGATGGGTGTGCGCTCGTGGGAACGGCCACCCGTACGCCGCACCCCCCACCGTTGCCTCCACCCATCCCCCCACCCACTGCAGCCTGTGTGAAAAGGGCCTAAGACTGGTATACAGACTGTCCACTGACAGTGGCAACCTCTCATTGGCTGCTAAAAGTGCTCCCCACTCAGGCTGCAATTCTATCCTGCTGGAGGCAATGTCTGTAAGAATTCAGCCAAGTGTCCATTTCCACAGAAACAGCTGTGATCACAGCTGTGTAGAATTAACATATTTCAGTTGCTCGATAAGTGGAGTAAGGTAATACAAAGTAGTAGGGATTTTGTGTGGGTTATTTATCTAATTTTAATCCTTAAGTAGATTAAAAAACGAGTTATGCTGCCGGTCACATTTTGGCTTGGAACAGAAGTGGAGAGCTTCCGGCCTGTGGGCCAAATCTGGTGTGCAGCTGGTTTTCATTTGACCTCTTTCCAATTCTTGAATATGGCCGATGGATCCGGGCCCTACCTTCCAGCACTGAAAGAGTGAGTTCAGGGGAATGAAGTGGAGATGAGGGCATGCGCTTAAGAATCGGGAATGGGCGCATGGCATAGATCCAGGATCTGGACCCTCCCATTCCTTCTCTCCCCTCCTCTAACTCCCAACCAGCCGACAGTGCTTGTACTGATTTTCAAGGTGGCCTTTGGGAGGGAAAAGGTTTCCCCCTCCTGGCTTAAAGGATGGCCGTGATCATGTAGTTTCCTGTCGGTATTAGCATGTCAGAGTATCCATTTCATTGAAAGTAATAGGATGGGAGTTTGGCTTAAGAATGGGCAGCCCGACATATGAGTGCGTCAGGATTTCCCCAGAGTTGTGAAATGATTAGCACTTACTGCTCAAGTCCCATGATATGTGATCCCTTTAACAGGCAGTGCTCTCCTTTAGGGGTACAACTCAAATAGACATAAGGAGGGGGCCAGTCCTGATGTGGCCACACCTCTCGCTCTCAGAATGTGATCTCTTTCCCTCCTCTCCGGGCCAGATCCAGGGAAGAAGTTGGGGCCCCTTTCAAAAGTGGGATGTGGGCCCCCTAGGCCTAGGAATGTTTGATGGATGCACATTGACTCACCCAGTAGAAGAAGGAAAATGTTTCTAGAATTCAATGTCGATGTTCATTTGAACAGAACTTCCCCCTCAGGGGCCTGGGCTCCATGCATTTCAGGTTTCTACCCCAAAGGGATTGAAATCTAGGAAATTTGCAGGCCCGTATGTTGTTCATACATCGTTGTTTTTCTAGTTTATTCATGAAGTCCCATGTGTGTGTGTGGGGGGGGGGCTTCTGGAATTGCCATATTCAATTCCTGTTGCGTATCAGTCCTTCAGAGACTGGGGCTCCCCACATTGGTGGCTTTGCAGATCCATATTTTATACCAGTGCTTAATAGAACTGTATGGTTAGAAATGACCTAGAGTCATCTAGTCCACCCCTCTGCTTTGGCACCCTATGGTGTCACTTCAAGTTTATTTGTGGACTCCATATATTGATGGGGCCACCCAACACAGGGCATTCCTCCCAACAGCCCCTATTTAGGTGGGACAGCTCCTTTGGGGCTGAATCCCACTGTCCCTCTTTCAGAGGGTCAAAGTCCCTCTTTCAGTAGAGAGACAAAAAGATTGGTATTCAAGCCTCAGCATCTCTTGAGAGGACAATGGGAGATGATGGAGCGACAAGGAACTAAGTGGAATGCTAAGCAGTTGGGATGGGAATTACGGATTCGGATTAATCTGTAATGACCTGTAATGGGCCATTAAGGATTAATCCATACCAACCCGTAAAAATCCCTGTCAGTTACAGATCCGGAGTTACGGATCCGGAATTCCCCCATCTCTCCCCCCCCCAGGGCCCTGTAGTGCTACTTACTGGCCTCGGAGGGTTTGATTGAAATACCGCCACTGTTGTGGGGGCTCCGGCAGGCTCCCTCGTTGTGGCCCGCTCTGGAAAGCGCATATGTAACATGGCAGCCAGGGCCGTTTGGCTCGTGGGTGATCTGGAGCAGGGAACGTGCCACAGTGAGGGAGACTGCCAGTGCAGAGTTTGAGGGGTGTGGGGACGAATGGAGAAGGGAGGGACAGGAAATATGTGGGTAGATTTTGGAGGGCAGGTTTTTTTGGGGGGGGTTACCCCCCCGGCTACCCCCCCAGGTTACCCGAACCCCTGTTCTCCTTTATCCTACTTATTTACCTCTCATGAAAAGGAAACACTTTAATTGCAAGATGTCCCCTCCAGTCCAAACTCTGTCTAAACCGAGCTATACAACACAGCTCAGATAACCTTTCCCTAAGAACATTAACAAGTGCTGAGAAATTGTGAAAACATTGGGGCGTGCTGGAAAAACTGCAGGAAAAGTAGCAGCGTGCAGTCCGGGACCAGAATAACCAATATCAATAGAAAGTGTTGACTTTTCCTACAGAAAATAATGCCTCACCCTGATGTTTGTGCAGACTGGGAAAAGAAAAGCAATTCTGCCAAATAAACAATACAGCAACAATAAAATGGAACCCCTGTTGCAGAATGTGGATTCAACAGAAGACAACCCAGATGCAGGAATTGCTTTGTCTGCGTTCACGTGAGACGCTTAGCATGTGAAAAACCTCCCCACCCTGGCTTTATTTTTTGAATATGTGGAAGGGGTAGGCCACAGGATGTGCTGTGTGTAATGCACGTCAACTCGCAGGAAGTTAAGTCGGAAAGCAAGGTTTAACACTGGGTCTAAATCCATTACACAAGGTTGAATCCACCTATCAGCCCACCTTAATTGCTGCAAGAGGGGATAGAAGTGATTTCCCCTTCAAGGCATGAATCCCCCACTGCCTGCCTGGTTGACTCGATGCCTTGTTGACAAGAAAATGTTTTTAAGCGGCATAATAACGCAATCCCTCTTGTGGTAACATTTGAAGCAGCAGAGGGAGCATAGAAACAATGAACTAATGCAAGCTCCCACAACAGAGAGTCTAGGTGGGAGAAGAGTCTTGCGTGAATGCAGCCTTTTGGGACACGGAGATGCGAGTTCTATTCTTGGTTTGCCACTAATCTGCTGTATGGTCTTGGCCAAGCCATTTCACCACTCTGCTTAAATCCTTTGTCTGTCTTGTTTATTTAGACTTTAAGTTCTTTGGAGCAGGAACTCTCTTCTAGGGTGTGATCTTCCTGGCCATTCAGCATTGTGAGTTGCACTGAAGTGACAGTGACTTGTACCCGTGCTAAAGAACACTGTGGATCAGATTGCTGCAACATGTTTGTTCCTTTTCTAATCCAGTCCGGGGGGGGGGGGGGCGGTGCTGCTGTAATGCAAATAACAGTTCTGAAAACTGAAATTGCAATTGAGTAAAGAAGTTGTGGATGTGATAGGGCAGGGGCTGGGAATCTCAGGCCTTGGGGCCAAATGCAGCTCTGGGCTAGTTTTTATTTTGGCCCCTTTCCAGTTCCTGGATTTGGCACTCCTTGTGTCTAGTTTCTGCCCCCAAGCACTGAAAGAGTCAGCTCAGGGGAAAGGGGCAGAGATGCAGGCATGTACACAAGGACAGGGCATAGATACAGGATCCGAACCCTCCTCTTTGAGCACATCCATTAAGCACCCCAGGGCTTCTGTTCTTCCCTTGGTGCTTGTAGTAATTTTAAGCTTGTCTCTGGGAGAGCAAATGTGTTAGGGTCTAGTCTGAATTTCGGTTGGATTTAACAAGCTGTCCCTTTAATGTCTGGATGGGCATTCCCCAGTACTGGGTCTTGTGTAAATATGACAGCCTCGGTTTCATTTTAACCAAAGGTGCATTTGAATTACTGTGGGTTCAAGCTGACTCTGGCCAAGAGTAATGTTTTCAATTCTCCTTGTTCTTCTCATGATGACCCTTTGCCAAAAAAGAGAAGGTGTTTCCTATTCAGGTTGCCTTGTATTGTTTGCTTCTTTTTAAAAATGATGATTCCATTTTTTAGTCCTCCGAGACCCAAGGTTAGTCATAAACATGCTTTTGGCTACTGGATTCATGTGTGTGGTTTCCTATAGCAACAAACAAAAGCATGAGTCAGACACTGGCACTCAGCTATAAACACCCTTTTTTGTGATATTGCCCAGAGTTTGCTTAGTTTATGTGGGACACGACTGCTTTCGCTGAGCTCTTTACGCAGTTGGAGTAGGACGCATGTAGAAAAAAGGTGCTGAAATTACAGGGCTCCTCATTGTGTCATTTGTAAATCACAGCTCAAATTCTGCCCTTATACCAGCATAAAGCTCGACTAGTTCCACTAAAATCCATGGCGAGCCTCTCGATTTACACCAGAGTAACAGATGCCAGAATGGGACTGTAAATCCAATCCGCCCGAATAACCAGACAAATGAGTGTCTCCTTTTACGGCAAGGAAGAGATTAGCTGCGAGAGGGAGATGGTTCATTTGCAATTTGTGCTTTCAATGGACAGCCAGGGCTGGTCCGATTTCTTTGCAGGTTCCCACCCCAACTCCACAATGTGAGTTCCAGCTTGGGGCTAGGATTGCCACTTCCTTGGGTTTTGCCTGGATACGCTGGATTTTGACTTCTGGCCTCCAGAGGAAGCTCTGATTGCTCCAGGTCAGCTGAGGTGCCCCCAGTAACCTGAAGAAACTGGGGGTTCTAGGGAAAGCAGGGGATGGCATGTCAAAAGGAGACAGGCCCTAGGGACTTCCTGGCCTCCTTTTTACCCTGCCCCTGTGGAGCATCACAACACATGCATCCCAATGTTGGGAGCAGTCAAAGAGGGACAAGCCCCAAACTTTTGGCCAATAAAAGATGGGGGGTTTGTTTGTAAATAAAAACCAGGGACCCGAGTTGACTGCGTTGCTGCAATTTGCAGTGATTTTTGCAGAATCAGCCAATCCTCGCAGAATCAGCCAATCCTGACCATGACCCGAGGGTAAATAGGCCCCTGGGAGATGAATTGTGGGTAGGTGGGGTCTGAAGGCCCTACGTTTGCGTGAGGGAGGTGCTGAAATTCCAGAGGATTTGAGTTGTGTTTGATTAGCAAAGTTGTGATTCTGTGTCAAACCTGTTGCAAATTTGCTTCCCAGCATGCAGTTATGCAAATCAAGTTAATTATGCAAATATTAATGCTTGTGGTGAATTTGCAGAATTTGACTTCACTGGTTGCAGAATTTAAGATTTTTTGGTACAGTGAACTCGGGTCCCTGATGAAAACAAAACAACTGGCGTGCCTTCTGCACACCCCTACTCTTTATCGACTTGGAATGTCGGGAAGTGTGCACGATGGAGGGGGTGAGGCTTATTTGCTGCGTGTGGCCAGCCCTCCTGGCAGCAGACACATTTGGTCTAGCAGCACTTGCAGCAGGGGAGGGCAGCTTCAGACCTGCGGGCCAAATGTGGCCCATGGCTAGTTTTTATGTGGCTCCTTTCCAGTTCCCATTTCCTACGCCTAAGCATGGAGAAAACTGAGCTGAAGGGAAAGGAGTGGGGTGAGGGCATGCACTCAAGGACAGGGGACAGATCCATGATCTGGACTGTCCTCTTCCATCTCACACCCCTTAAGCACCCCCATTTCCAACCTCTGTGCAGCAGATATTTTGGTGTACCGGCAGTATTGGATTATTCCAGTATTTGGGGGGTCACGGTACCGGATCTTTTTACATTGCGGCCCTTCAAATGAATGGCCGCAATGTAAAAAAAGAAAAGAAAAAAAACCCCAAACACTTTCCCTCCCCAGTCCAGGCTGCGCAGGTAGAAGGGGGGACACCCCCCACCCACCCTGCCCAGCCTGCATTTTTTTTTAAAAAAAATTTCCCCCTGAAGTCCCTGCTAGTGCGGGCTCCGGGCCGCCGCCAGCAACCTAGGGCCCGCACAAGCAGGTATGTGTACTGGAACTAGGGTGATCCCTGGGGTGGGTTAACACACCCCCACCCCAGGGATCACCCTACCTCCCCACCCAGGGATTGCCTACCTTTGGCGCTCCGGGCGGCAGCGGAGGCGGCGGTCCGTCAGCTTCAGTGCTGGCTGTGGCTGCCGGCTTCAGCGCTTTTTAGGCCTTCTGGGGAAACCCAGAAGTTTCCCGGAAGGCCTAGAAAGCGCTGAAGCCGGCAGCCACAGCCAGCGCTGAAGCCACCCTGAGCGCCGCCGCCCAGAGCGCCAAAGGTAGGCAATCCCTGCGTGGGGAGGTAGGGTGATCCCTGGGGTGGGGTGTGTGTTAAACCAACCCCCAGCCAAGGGATCACCCTAATACCTGCTGGTGCGGGCTCCGGGTCGCCGGCGGCGGCCCGGAGCCCGCACTGGTAGGGACTTAGGGTAAAAAAAAAATGTCTTAAAAAAAAATCCTGGCTGGGCAGGGTGGGTGGGTGGGTGCTCCCCCCTTCCACCTGCACAGCCTGGGAGGGGGAGGGGAGAGGTATTTATTTATTTTCCATTGATTTCAATGGGGACAGTTCCCCATTGAAATCAATGCAATAAATCCGGCACCGGTAATCCGGTTTTAATCCGGTAACCCGGTATTTTGCATACCGGTAAAACCGGTAACCGGTATTTTGCCTGATGTCCCACCCCCTACTGTGCAGCCCCTGAAGCTTGTACTCATTTTCAAAGTGGCCTCCAGGAGGGAGAAGCTTCCGCATTCCTGACCTACAGCAATACAGTGAAAAACTCCAGAATTTCGCGCTTCAAGGGCAGCAGGACTTTGTTAAAGAACCTCCCACAGTTAGTGCTGCAGCTGAAGGCTATCTAATCTCAAGCAGGATCATTTTTTATTTAAGCATTGGAACTTTAAATCAATTATTACTTTACGTGGAAATTACAAAATTTGGATGTTAAACAAATACGATGGCCTAGATTTCAGTGTTGATTTTCTCTATTAAAATATCACTTTTTTTTTTTTTTTTTAAACCCTAATGAAAAGCAGACTTTCCAAGTTCTAGCCAAGTGACTTTCTCATCCTCTCTTTTTTCAGCTTTCTTGACTGTACTTGTAAGTACTTGCTACTGGAGTTAGCAGTAGGCGTAGTCCCAGGAAAAGCTAAAGACATTGCTCACAGATAAGTAATGTGGGGGCTGCAGGATAAGGCTCGAACGCTTTACCAACCAATTTGGGCATGCTGCAGGATCAAACCCAAGTTATAGAGAGCACACTCTGGGAGATTTCAGACCTTACGGGTGCCTGATTCACCACAGTGGATTCCCAGCGGTGGCGAACCGGCTAACCACCCCCCGTGGGCAAGAGAGGCCCCAAACAGATGTGACGGTAGCGGGACCACGGCAGGGAATCGGACCGGCAGACCACGGCCTGGGGAAGCGCAACAGACGTTATGCCGATCCTGGGCCGGGCTGTGGTCAAAGCACCCGGAAGGCGCCGGGGCGGCTCGTCCCGGCTGTTTCCTTGTGCCTATTAAATCTCCCTTCCAGGCCAGTGTTGTTGCTGGTTGCCTGGCAGCGACGTTGCGTGCTTTGTCCCCGGCTGGAAATCATTTTGTTTGATTCCGGCCGGTGGTTGCTGCCCAGACGTTACTTTTTTTTTGTTTCCCGCTGGGAATCTCTTTGACCATGCTTTCGGAGATGGTCCAGGCCNTTCCTTGTGCCTATTAAATCTCCCTTCCAGGCCAGTGTTGTTGCTGGTTGCCTGGCAGCGACGTTGCGTGCTTTGTCCCCGGCTGGAAATCATTTGGCGGCCGCCGAACAGATGTTCAGGGCTCTTTGGCCCCGCCGCGGGATTGACTGTGGTTCACTGTGATCTCGTAACGTCTGAAAATAGTCTCTGTCAGTGCCTTCAGTGTGAGATCCTCCTCTTATACACAGGGACTCATGTTCGTTGTGTTTTCTCCATTGCCGCCAATGGGAAAATGCAGTGAATGTGCGTCCCTGCTTATATGTGGTGGGTCCAAGACTTCCACTGGGAAGGTGCTTGCCAGTGGAGTAAAACAGTCCAATTTGGGGGAAATCTGGAAGTGGGGAGCATTCATTGTTAAAGTTGCGATAACGTACCTCCCAATGTTTGAAGGGGGCAGATGGGCCGTAGCCCTGCCCCTTCACCCAGTAAGCCCTACCCTTTGTCCAATAAGCCTTGCTCTCTCACACGATAAACCCCTCCCTCTCACCTGGGCAGGGTATTCAAAGAGGCTGGTAGCTGCCCCTCAGTGACATGGCCAGGTTCACTTACTCACACTCCCCCCCCCCCCCCCCCCCCCCCCCCCCCCCCCCCCCCCCCCCCCCCCCCCCCCCCCCCCCCCCCCCGCCCCAGGGCAGTGAGCAGTGTAATCCTCCGTCCCGCTCGCACACCCGGCATGGTCCCTCTGCCCCATCCAGCCGCTCCGCCGGTGGGGCTGAAGCTTGGCTCCAGTGTTGGCTAACTCCAAGTAAATTTTTTCCCTTACACAGAAGCAGGGCTTTGCTTACAAAAGGGGCTCCTTCACAGATAGAAGAGCTTTTTCCAGCCACTGGTAGACTCTGCTCTTTCAGGTTTGCATCTGGAGGCCTGGAATGGTCCAGGCAAGAGGGGAGTAGGAACGGTTGGGGCCAGAGGTGGTGTGGTGTGGGAGGCTCCTAGCAGCCCTGGCCGGGGCAGGAATCAAACCCAACCAGGGAGAATGTAAAAAGCCAACTCCTACAGGGCCGCTAGTAACCAAACAGAACAGCTCTGGGGTAGGTGTAAAAAACCTAAAAATTAAACCTCTCACAAAAGATGGAGTAATCAAAAATATATGAAACCTATGCGCACACAGGTTTTAAAAAAAATAAACAAATACGTATGTTGAAATGGTAAGAATGAATATGGCAACATACAAAAATAGAAAGTGCAAATCACATTAGCAAAATAAATTCCAAGTCCCAACAACAATGGATAAGAAACCCAATTGCAATAACAAATGCATCAGTAAAGTACAAAACGCAATCCCAATAATTGCTAAGTCTTAATAATAGTGAATCCAGGATCCTGAATAATCTAAGGCCCTTTTCACATGGGTACCCCTCCTTGCACACGTGTGGGTGGGGGCGCCCATGCGAACGCCACGACGGGTGCCGGAGGAATGGGTGGGTGCCCGTGGGAAGACTGCGGGCAGTGGGTGGGGGTGCGTGTGTGCTCCCGTGACCTCCACTCCTCACCCAGGCATGGAGCAGTGAGCGCCCACACCCGATGCTCTGTGCATGGAGATGGGTGGGGGTCTGTGAGACTGCACCACCCACCCACTGCGCTGCCCACCCATCCCCCCACCCACCATGGCCCGTGTGAAAAAGGCCTAAGACAGTTGCTTCTGTGACGCTCTGCATGTGCTGACATGTTTCGACTTGTTGTCTTCGGAGTGCTTGATCGAGCCTATAGAAATCTCAATGGCACAAAACCAGTTAAAGAACATCCAATACTCTAAGGATCTTTTTACAAGGACGGAGGTGGGTGGCGGGATGGGTGTTTTGCTGTGGTGGGTGGAAGTGGGTGGGTGTTCGTTTACGTGGACACGCACACACCTCCACCCATGTCCACCCATGGAACCTCCTGGGTTTTCTGGAGGGCTTCATGGATAGAGATGAGTGTTGTGTGGGAGCACGCACGCACCCCCACCCATCCCACTCGGTGTCCACACGGGCGAACACTGAGCGGACACCCCCCTCCACACGCCGCCAGCCGCACACCCATCCAAACACCGAGCCAGGGGATGGGGGCATCCATGTATAAACGGCCCATATCTAATCATGCCTTATCAAAATGCAGTGTATCGTTTTAAAAAGGGGGGGAAGGAAATAAAACAAATGTATATACCAAATAAAAATGAAAATAAACCAATAAATAACTATAAAAGTGAAAAATTTAACTCGGCACCAACCAGAAAAAATCCTTAATATAGCTAAATAAGTAAATAGGTGCACCAACCCATACCTAAAAATAAATATATGTATATATTAAACATAAACATTAAGTGTATACTTGCAACTCAAACAATATACTAATCAAATGTCCTAGCATTTTCATAAGGTATGATTAGATTTCGAGCACTGGATGTTATTGGATTGTTTCTGTGTTATTGAGATTTCTATAGGCTCTATCAAGAAGAAGACCACAAGTCTAAGCATGTCCGCGCATGTGGAGCATCGCAGAAACAACTGACTTAGATTATTCAGGATCCTGGATTCTAGGGGTGTGCATATAATTTTCGTTATTATAATAACAATAATGAAAAATGTCATTTTCATTATCGTTATTGCAATAACAAAAACAACAAATAATAATAATGAAAACAAAACGACTTTTTGTTTTTGAAATAAAGGAAAAAAACTGGAAAATGTATTTCCGGCTATAATTTTTTTGATTCTTATTCGATTCTGAAGAAACTTGGGGACATTGTACCCCCAATGGAGGGCACCACATGTACCACTTTTCGAAATGATTAGATAAAGGAAACCGATTTTAGAAGCAATTTAATATTGTGATTTTAAGAAAAGCTCCATACACATTAATGGCTACAACTTCTTTATCTTCCATTCAATTTGCATGGAACCAGGGAATAATATGTCGCTCCACAAGCTTGACACTCCTATCAATTTTCAGAAATATTGGATAATGGGTCCTGATGGTATAAGACATTAACTTGAAAATACATTTTCAGCTGTATCATTTTATATTACATCCTGTTTACAAGACATTTGTCAGGAATGTATCACATACCTTCCCTGTCATCTCTGCCAAACTACAGGACAATTTGATAAAGGGACCCAATTTTATAAGCAATTGAAGTTGTCCCCTTGAAGACCATTATTCAGATAAATAGCAGCACATGCAGTGTCAATCACAGGCAGGCACCCGGCATGGCAGGGGAGGGGGGCTGTAGGAGGGAGGATGTGGAGCAACCCAAAAGCCTGAGAGACACATTCACTGGCCAATTACTGCATGCTTCCAGCATTACAGTACCAATCGGTAGTGGCTTCGAGACAGGCATAGGGGGCGGGCATAGAAGGGACATAACTGGGACTTTGGGGATAGCATCCCAGCAATCAGGAGACATGGTTTACACATCCAGGCTGGCCAGTTATCATCATAACATCCTGCAGCACTGTGACAGAGGACATAAGAGAATCTCTATTGACTCTTTCCTAAACAGATGCTTCCAACTTCCCAGTAACAAATGGGGAGAGATGTTGGGATGGTCACAGCACAGAATGAGGATATTTGGTTGACATTTCTGCTGTCCTATTGGCATCGCAAACCGATCTTATACCACAGAGACACATGAGAGAATCCCTGGCATAGGCTCCTTCTCTGGATATACTGCACAGACTTATAAAATTGGGACCCTTTATCATGTCTTTCTTATATTTGACAGAGATGATCGGGAAAGTGTGATATACAGTTCTGCCAAATTTCATGTACACTGGTTGGACTATAAAGATGTTAGTCAGACATACATTTATAAGTTAATTGCTTATACTACCAGGGCCCTTTATTCAATCCTTCTGAAAGTTGGCAGAGATAGTAAATATGGGAAGGAGTATAAACCTGCCAAGTTTCATGTATATTAAATGTGAGGCAAAGAAGCTACAACTAAGAATTTATATGAAGATTTTTGAAAAATAATATAATTCAACTGCTTATAAAATTGGATTCCTTTATCCAATCTTTTTGGAGTTCGGTACACTTAGTGCCTTCCATTTGTGGTCTAATCACTCCAAGTTTCAGCCAAATATAATTAAAAAAAAAAAAAGTTACAGCTGTAAATGTGTTTTCCATTGAAACCAATGGAAAACGAAAGCAAAAACAAAACTGACAGATTTAAATAACGAAAATGAAACCGACTTAGGCACCTGGTGCGCACCTCTACTGGATTCACTTTTATTGGGGCTTAGCAGCTATTGGGATTACGTTTTGTACTTTACTTAAACATTTGTTATTGCATTTGGATTTCTTATCCATTGTTGTTGGGATGTTGAATTTATTTTGCTAATGTGATTTGCACTTTCTATTTTTGTATGTTGCCATATTCGTTATTACCATTTGAATATACATATTTGTTTATATAAGCATTTTGTGTGTGTACATATGTTTCAGATATTTTTGATTACTCCATGTTTTGTGAAAGAGGTTTGATTTTTTTTTTTTAACGGTTTTTATAACCATACCCCAATTATTCTGTTCGGGGCAAGAATCAGCCAAGCTGGGCATCACTGGGTGAGAACGGGGCTCAGACAGGGGGAAGGAGGGTGCTGAGCGCTGGGGTGACTGAGCCTCTCCCACTCATCCCCTGCCTGTGCCAGCACCTGGGGGCAGGTTAGGAAGGGAGAGTCCAGACTTGGATCCTAGCCGCCCGGGGCCTCCCGGCACTGCTTTCCTGTGTCGTTCACAGCCTCTGTCCGGGCAGCAGGTTGGGCAGTTCTTCCCAGGTGAGGCTGCCCGGCTGCCCACCAGAGGGGATCTGGCTTGGCCGGGGCAGCGAACGCTGGGCAAGCAATGCAAACCAGGATGAGCTGGGACAACACAAGCTTGAATTTGGTGTGGACTGGGCTCTTTAGGTGCCATTGAGAGCGAGAGTGGAGCAGGAAGCAGTCGCTACTTGCAGGGCTCTAGGCTTTTCTCCCGCAACTCAGTGGTGCTGGTGGACCTGGGTGCATGCGCGGTTGTGGGCACCGTAATTGATGCGGCATGACCAGGTGGGCGCAAATTAGCCTGGATTCACCTGCACAGCGGGCTCTGTTCTCTGAGAGTGCGTCAGGAATGGGGGCTGCCTGCCCGGTGAGTGGGCGGTGGCGGCAAACATCTGGAGAACACCTACTACACGGGCAGGTGGGCACCACCTGATGTGGGCTAATTTGGGCTATCCTCGTGTTGACTTTCATGCAAAAAATCAAAATGGTACGGTTGAAAATGATTTCAAGGATCTTCTAGTTCAACTCCAAGGCAGGATGTCTTCTGCTTGCAGCATCACAGACAAAGGCTTTTCCAGCCAGGATTTACTGGAGCCATCAGATTCGCCCTCTTGCTTTGCTACATTTGCTGTCCCATAATCAGGGACCTGAGTTGACTGCATCAAAAAATCTTAAATTCTGCAACCAGTGAAGCCAAATTCTGCAAATTCACCGCAAGCATTAATATTTGCATAATTAACTTGATTTGCATAACTATGCATGCTGGGAAGCAAATCCGCAACAGGTTTGACACAGAATCACAACTTTGCTAATCAAACACAACTCAAATCCTCTGGAATTTCAGCACCTCCCTCACGCAAACATAGGGCCTTCAGACCCCACCCAACCACAATTCATCTCCCAGGGGCCTATTTACCCTCAGGTCATGGTCAGGATTGACTGATTCTGCGAAAAGCACTGCAGATTGCAGCAACGCAGTCCACTCGGGTCCCTTCCCATAATGCTGCAGGGCTGGTTTTTGTGTGATGCACTGTAGGGCAATTTTTATATGTCCTCTGCACTAAAACGGGAAGAGTCCTCACATGCAGGAAGGAATTAGCATCATTGTTAAACTTGATTTGTGCCCTAACATTTTCAGGTTATTTGCAAATCAGATGCAGGACATCCTGCAGACTAACCTATTCACATAGTTTTTAAGAACTGCAGGGGAAACAGGCACTGCCTTTTTTCATCTTACGAAAACGCACCTTAAGAACCAGAGGAAGAACCTGGAGTACATCTTATTAGTACAGGGTGGGGGTGAGGTGGTGGGGGGAAAAAAGTACAAGGGAGAACAGTACCCCTCCTTAGCTATGGGGCTGGCCACTGTATTTCCACAGCTATTTTGAGGAACAACTGCCCCAAAAGTGAAAGCAGAAATGTCCCCACAACCTGAAAGCTGCACGGGGCACATTCCCCAGCACTGTGTCTAAGGGAGTCGGTCTAAATGAGTTTTGCTTACATCATTTTTTACACTGGTGTAGCCCTATTACTTTCTCTGGAGTTATCTTGGGTTTACACGATTGTCGAAACGAATATGACATTCTGCATTCCTGAGGAAAATGTTCAGAGGGCAGGCTAACTCCGGGCAGCTGTACCACACAATGCGGCACATTGTGTGGCCGATGGCCACCAGATATCCTCCCCCCCCCCCCCCGGCTCGCGGTGCAGCGAACAGCTGACTGCTACGCGATACGTCCTTGGGGGAAAGGTGGTGATGCATCGCATTGTAGCCTTACCAAAAAGGGAGATAAGGCTGCCCAAAGCGTGGTAGCCCGTGTGCCTGGGTTCTTTCTGCCCTGCTGCACGGAAAGCTCCACATTAGGGCTTCGAGTGGCTGGTGCTGTCGCCCATGGCTGGGGCAGGGCAGGGGACCAGAGGAGGGAGGCGGGGGAAGGCCGGGCACCCGTGTGCTTGGCCAGCACCTTGGCCCTCGCTGGCCATGATGATGATGGGAGATCTGACAGCGCCCTGGCTGCCCCATGGGGGGTGGGGGGGACTGTCTTCCCAGCTCCCTGTGCTGCCTCCACAGTGTGGCAGCTGCGTCCGCCCGCCACGGGGCTGTGCGGGGGCCGGACCCTCCACGGCTTGTCTGGGTTGCACCCTTTCTGTCTTCTGTCCACTGCGTTTTTTGGCCTTGTTGCTTCGTCGACTTTGCTCTTTGTCATGTGGCACTTTTGTGGCTTCCTGCTGCGTTGAGTCACACAGATGGACCAAGCACAGTGACAGTCAGATTTTTTTTAAAAAAAACAAAAACAAAATAGTAGTGAAATACTGAAATATTGAAGTGACAACCCGAACTTAGATTCGAAAGCACAAATGAAGATGGAAGTAAATCCCATTTTGTATTTCCTTCACTAGAAATGGAAACAAATATATGAAATTTGTCAAATTTTGCATTTCCATAGTTTGTTTCAGCTCTAGTTGACACTGGTGTGAGATGAGAATAAGAGCGAGCTGACCGTCTGGGACTCCCTCCCTCTATCCTGTCTTCTCCTAGTGGAGAAATCTAACTTTGATTCATTTTAATTCTGATAAGCTATTTAGATAGATTACGCAAAGTCCAGCCCTGTCTTGTTTGTTTATTTAAAAGATTTGCTCCCCCTCCTCCCCTCCTGCCACAGGCAGCTCGGGGCGGCTTACAATGACTAAAAACATCAGAATTAAAACAACACATAAAAGGAGGGAAAATAACTCATCCCACTGGGGACGAGTTATAACTCATCCCAGTGGGTATTTTCAGATGTTACGAAATCGCTGCTGAGCAGACGGAACCACACTGGCTCCGGTGTGGTGGCAACGATCTCGGGAACGTCTGTTTCTTCCCAGCCAGATGTTCACCACAGTCGACACCCGGCCGGGATCAAATTGACCATGGTTCTGGAGGTGAGGCCGGCCTCGCCTCCAGAACCATGGTTAGTTTGGCCACGATCCGGGACGGGGCTGGCAATGGCCACGGGTAACGACTTTTACCCAGCCCCGTCCCGGAATCAGGCCCCAACCACGGGACGGGATTGGGCGCAGCAGCCTCATTGGCCGCTGCACCCGCCTGTCTCCCTAAAGGCGGGCGTCCGTGGGAGCACAGGGGGGCAGGGCCGTGCAGTTGCATCGCTCAGCCGCCCCCCCCCCCCCCC